>PTEX01000228.1:656529-677413 GCA_003342815.1 Eudromia elegans | reverse complement strand
TCCCTTCCCTTCCCTTCCCTTCCCTTCCCTTCCTAATGTTTTATATTGTTGTATCTTTTCAACTTCACAACTTCTCCAAAACTGAAAATCTTTTCACTTCAGCTTTCAATACATAAGCAGAGACTCCTAGCTGTTAGAAGCCATAAGTGTTATTTTACAATCCTGTTATTTACTACAAAAAAAACCCCTCCTATTCAAGAGAGTATGAAAAGTGGTATCAACTTCCCCATACAATGGCATAATGAGCATGAACGTAATACAGTGGCAAAGGATCAAAACAGCTTACATTTTGGGGTGTTTGTATTTGTGTATTTATTGTTTTTAACTTCAACTCATACTTTTACATCAGGAAAAAAAGGAAACAGTAGGTAGTCTTACTTTTGCAGAACACAGGACATACTTAGTTAAAATTTTATACTGACTATAAAAAAGACAATAAAATGTATTGTGTAACTTAGGAACATCCTACATGCAGTTTGAACACAAAATATTCGTACATCATTTATGTTTTGATTACACTCTAAGTGCTGACAAGGAACTGCATTTATGAATAATGCAAAGAAACCAAAAGAATGGGCTCTTTATATTGCATTCTGAGCCTCTGCTTTTCAGCCAAAATGATTTAACAATGTAAAACACATGTCATTGATGGAATATGATTAGAAATACATTGTGTTCTTGACAGTTAGCTATTATTCCTGTGTGCATTAGTGATGCAGTCATAGCAACAGAAAAAGCTATGTGTCAGATACCTACAAAAATGTAAAACCACAGTCAGTTCAGTAACATCTAGTACTTGTAATTCTATCTGAATAATGTTTTGCCATTAAGACAACTAATCAGACAGGAAAATTAAAATATAACACTATGGCATTTCCATTGATCAATTTAATAAGCAATGAGAAGAAAAAAATGCAATCACATTAAAAATATACACAAGTACACTGCCCCATATTCAGTTAATTCAAAACAAACAAATGCACACACACATACACATACGCAAACTTAAAAACACAAGTTCCCCTGCCCTAGGCAGCAAAGTTGAAAACTCTGAAGATCTGTTGCATTCTAATTGAAACATAAAGCATGATTAATCCTGATTTTTGAAGTATATAATATCTGTGTCCTTTGTTGAAAATATCCTTAATGATCTTTTAAATCAATATTAGAAAAAAATCAACATTATCACAGTTAAAGTAGCATCTGAGAAAGCCTAGTCCCAGCAGAACCAAAACATCCAACTGACAAATAATTCATGTGGGTTACACCAGGCAATTAGCCCCCTTCAATGAGCAACATTTATGTGTTAAAGGATTATTTGTTTCAAGTGATTTAAACATTTACATTTAAACATTTAAACATTGTGGATTATGCATCCACAAATGAGGCAAACCATTGCATTAAGATTTAAAAAGAGCATTGTTTAATTTAGTGTGTCTAACTTTGTGGAGCCTTCTGTTGTGGGATATTCCTCGAGGACTTTTCTCAACACCATGTAATTAGGACAGAAGTCTATTCAGAGTTCCATTTTATAATCAGAATAAAACTAAGATGTGAATATCATATTCAGTTGCTCATGACTGGTAGAAGTTCCTACTTTTAAAAATAAATCCTCCACTGAAGCAATGTGCATTAAGTGGGATGCAAAGGGACGGTGTACAAACTATAACAGTACTCCAAGTCATAGATAGGCATATTATTATCCCACTAGATACTCAACTGAAAAATAGGAACTTTTTTCTTTCTCTCTCTCTCTTTTTTTTTTTTTTTTCAATTTTAGAAGTAGAATGAGATTAACTCTGCCCTGTGTCTATTTCTTCTGCTGCCTTTAGGAAAATTCTGGACCATTTACTCAGCAGTAGATATCTGCACTGTAGATGTCTAGAATTAGATGAGCTTCTACCAATGAACTCCTACTAAAGATGATTTCTATCCTTTTCATATTCTCCAAGACAAAGGAGACTATATATTGCCAGGTTATGGTGCTCATATACCACAGTGGCTTGTTAAAAAATTATCTGCAAAATCATATTGCTTTCTTTCAGATGCTTTTAAGAGGTACTCTCTTTGTATCGTCCAGTGAGACAAAGAAGTTTATAATCTCATTTATGAAAATTGCTTAAAATTTTTCTGACTTCTTTAGTTTTGAAACAGGAGTATCAAATGCTGCTGTGGGAAAATAGAGGAATATATTTCATGCTTCTGTTACAGTTTGCCAAATCTGGTGCTCATCTTTCATTCTGATCTTGCCAATAGATCCTTAATTTTGGCTCTAAAAATGGAAAAAAAAACCCCATCATCTAAGAATTACATGTAATTCATGTTATTTCCTGACTGTGGATGGTAGGCAGAGCTCCTTTTGATCAAATTCACTGAGAAACCTCAGGGTTCTTTCTCTTCTGTAACCTCTCAAGTCTTTCTATGAGGAGAAGCATCTGTCCTTAGAAAAGTTTAAATAGATTTGGATCTGCTAGGTAAAGCAGATGATAGGTAAAAAAAATAACCTTATTTTGTACCTCTTATTGATTTTGTAGTATATTACAGTGGTAATAGCTTTATAAATATTTTTTCAACTATTTTTTTCCTATGTCAAACAAGATATTAGATTAATCTGGAAATATTTGAGAATATGCTGAGTCATGATAAAATTTGCTTTCAGTCATGAAGTTTTTTTCCAGTCTTATACAGTTATTAGAGATAAAAACAGCAGACCACCTACAAAACTAAAGAAAGAAAGAAGGGGAGGAAGGAAGGAAGGAAGGAAGGAAGGAAGGAAGGAAGGAAGGAAGGAAGGAAGGAAGGAAGGAAGGAAGGAAGGAACGAAGGAAGGAACGAAGGAAGGAAGGAAGGAAGGAAGGAAGGAAGGAGCTAAATTTTCTTTTACTCCAAAAGTTCACTTCCCGGGCAGAGTATATATCTTTGATACACAAGCACTGTATTCTATGTCTATCATGAATTTGATGATGTAAAATTGTCATTATATGTAGTCAGACACTGAAAAGCAGAAATAGATTATAACATCTTTTGGTTATGATTTGTATTGTTTCTTTCAAAAGAAATGATCTGTGATTCCCACATGACATCCTGCTGTTGCTCCAGAAGGGCAAAAATCTCCTTCAATGCCTGTGCTATGTATGATAGACCAATGTGGGTGAGTTGGATGCCCTGTGACATCCCCAATGGCATTAGGTATCTGCGTTTCAGCAGTTAAATTGACTCCAAGGACAAGATTTAGCTCAGACTGCAGATAGTTAGAAATAGGCTGCAATAAGGACTTGTATTTACACATAACATAGAGATACAAGCTCTTGTTACTAGCAATGGGCAGAAGCATCCAGCCAACATATCCACTAGAGTGCTGAAGAGCTGTTCAGCTCGATCATAAAACAGACATATGCTTGGTCAGATGTCTTTACTCTTAGATACATCTTTCACAACCCCTAGTAAAGCACTCTGGGTTTTGGAGCTAACTCTAACTCCTGTGTAGTCACTTATCTTTATACCTCCCTCCATCCCCACCCTACAGCAGTTAAACTTCAACAATGTGCAGCTGCTTACCACACCAATAGTGGGTTCTATTTTACCTAACTTTAGTTATGAAAAAGCTAGCTGACTTGTAGTAAGCGGACATATTAATTATATGACATAATAATGGAGACTCTAGCTTTCACCAAATAAATTATCCTGCTTATCTTAAGGCAGGTAATTTATTGGCTTCCTGGAATGCCTGCTTCTTGTCACTCACTCCAGAGGAAACCTACACAATTAGGCTAGGCTAATTAGGCACAAGTAGGTTAAACTTTAGGACAGATAGATGAGAAGCCAATTTTGTCTCTCTACTGCCTCATTGTCTTTATTAGTGCACTTTTAAGCATCAAATGGAAAATTTGCTTCCTTTTTTTTCCCAATTTTATATCAGCAGATGCCAAGAAAATTTTCAGATTTTCCTCATTTTTATTGCCGCTGATCACTTTTGTTGTTATTGTTGTTAGATATTGTCATTATCCTTATAACGGATCATATATTAAAACTTTTTCAATGACTTCTGGTTCATATTTGAATTATTCTACATCCTGACTTTACTACAGGACTGAAACTTTTTCAGAAAGAACTATTTGGACTTTTCAATATCAGTTCATTCTCTTGTAGATATTACATTAGGAAATAAAGGATTTATCAGACATATAAGCACAATCTTATTCCTTAATATAGGAATTAATTAATTTAAAGAAATATTGGAATTATATAGCAGATTATATATCTCTATAGAAGAGAGTGATTACAGATCCCACTATTGAAAAATAATATAATCTGTATAAAAAAAGCTTCATTCACTAACATATTCTTATATATAGCAGTATAAGATAATAGAATAACTGCATTAAATTGTCTGTAAAAATATCACTTTTTATCCTCTAAACATGCAACTTCTTCTGCAGAGTTTATTTCTACAAGTTTGATTCTCTTTGAAAAAAAGACTGAATAAAAATCCTTCATCTTCCATGTATTAATTTCCTTAGATGCTGAGTTTAGTAAGAAAGACAAAGGTGCTTTTAAAACTTTTTTAGTACCCAACGGCTTCTGAACAACTTCTGAAATGGAAGGACTCCAGAACAATAAGAAGAGCTGAACTCATGCCACTCATGACCTAATCTGAACATTGGGTGGTATTAGTGACTCTCTGACCCTTATCTGTGGAACAAAGTGCATTCTATGTCAGATCATGAAAGCCGTCAGTAGAAGAAAAAACATCTCATTTGAGAAGGTGAATCAGCAGCCTTTTTTTTTTAAAAAAAAAAAAAAAGAAGGAATTCCACAATGATTGGATTTATACAGTAAYTATTAATTAAAAATATATTTGTGTATTATTACCCACCTATACATGCATTACATAACATAGAATTCAGTTCTTTAGTGTTYATAATAATTGACCACAATACCAGTAAATGTACTACTATAATGTACTAAAGAAAGCATGCCAATGAAACTGTTGTAGAATTGATGGCAAAGCATAGGCAGAAGATGAGGTCAGATTCCAACATTTGTGTCCTGATGCTGATACTGGGACTAGTAAAAACAAAATCTAATTGCCATAGATTTTGATCCAAGTCCTTTGTTGTCTCATCCCTGAAGTGGCAGTGTAAAGCAAAGGTTGATCACGCGGAGATCTTGTGCTCTGACCTAGCAGATATCACTGCTAGGTCAAATCACAAGTTCAACAACCTGTGTCCAGAAATACTCATGTGGCAGGTGCTTAAGGAGAAAGGCTAAGTTTGGAGAGAATAAATCCTTCTTGTTTTCCTGCAAATAGTAAATTAGATATTCCCTATGCCAGAAGTGGAATGCCATATTCCCTATGCCAGAATTTCTTTTCTCTTTCTGAAACCTTTTATGTTTTGGACTTCTACAGCTTTCTGTAACAGAATTCCAAGATTTAACTGTGCTGTAAGAAAATGTATTCTTTTTTCCTAATTGTGAAATTGGTGCTTGGTTTCATTGAATGTTTTGCCTTTCCTTGCATTTTGTTATATGTCCTTTTTTTCTTCTTTTGCAGATGGTTTTATAGCTGATTGGGCTTTTTATACATTCATTTCTTTATAGATTTCTCTCAATAAAAAATGTCCATTCCAAACCCTAGTTTCTTCAGTTTCTCCCTAAACAGAATTTATATCATAAAACTGATCACTTCTATTGTGATTCTTTGTCTTGCTTTCATTTTCAAGAATAGAGAATCAGAATTTACTATATGTATGTATGTAGTACCATGACTACTTTATAATGTAGAAAACTAATATATGTATGGAAAAGATAAATATTTGCTATAGGGGAGAGTTAGTTAGTCCCTCTTGATTCAGGTCAAAGGATGGATGACCAGACTAAGAGACCGAGAGAAGATGAATTTATGAAATAAAGTTTCTCCCAAATTTAAAAATCCACTCTTTCATAATATACACAGCATGAACTATACAGAATACACTATACAGTATACAGAAGTATGGAAAAAAATGTTAAATAAGGAGGAACTTTTCTGTATTTTAGCAGTTTTTCCTCAACCAATCACAAGATAGAAACCTTAAAGGAAATAGTAATGGTAAATATTTTATTGGGAGTTTTGTTGTTTTTTTTTAAATAGATTAGGAGTGTTTCTTTTCCTCTCTCTTTTATATTTTAGATTGATTAAAATGAGGTTGGTTTTAATGATTTTTCACTATTTCTGCATAGTTTTAACCTAACATTTTTCTTCAATAATATAATACTTTCCAAAAGAAAAAAGAAATYTCAGAAATCTCAGGTGTTTCACTCTTTTTAATTGTTACATTTACCCTGTGGTTTGAGACCATTTTCAATCTTTATTGTGTAGTGTGGCCCTGATTACATGTTAGTGCAGATTTTTCAGTGTCAGTCAGATATATTACCCCAAAGTATGTAAATAAAGCTTTAGAGAAATAAATTTAAAAAAAAAAAAAAGTGATTCCAAAGACCCATTCGTATCAAAACTCTTCTTTGAATAATGCATCATCATCACAGGTCATTGCTCTGATGAAATTAATCTGTAAAGCCACCTGTGTGACAGAGCTAATGATATATTAGTGTGATTCATCATTAGYGATCATCAGCAGCTGATGATCTATTAGTATGCTGCTCCAAGGACGGCACCATCCAGAAAGAATGAACATCTATAATTAAATTATGGCACAAAAGTCAATGACAAGACCATAGTCTAACCCAGTAAACAGCAGGTAGAAACATCAACACTAAATCAACTTCTCTAGAATTTTATGTTTTGGCTTGCTGGTGTCAGCTTTGCGACTTTGTTAATCAGGTCTCATTACCCTTGTGGAAAATTATACATTTGCTCTACTTCCTCCTCCAGTAGCATTTGGCAACACTTACTCTATTAAGCCTTCTACCATTTAGAGAGGGGGGACATTTTTCACATGATTTAAAAAGGATAAAGCCTCTTGCCAATATCACTGTGATTGTTTTCCGCAGAGGTAGCAAAGTGTAAGATTTCTATAAGAAATCTCAGTAGTATCACACAAATTTCTCATCTTCCTCTTTTTTTATTTTGTCATGGTAGTGACAAAATTAGAGAGCAGGAAGCTGGTAAAGCAGACATTGGACAAGCAAGGCACGTCAGACCAAACCAATCATTTCAGCTTCAGAATTAGGTCACAAAGTTCAGTTTGGAATGACAGAACAGCATAAAATAGTGCTGTCCTCTCTGTATGGAAGAGGGCCAATGGCTTTTCTGGATATCTGCTTTTATTGTTCAAACATCTCATGTACTACCTAGATGATATGCACTTTTAGCCTTTTTTTCAAATCTTYTTTCTTATTTTGTCCCTCTCTTAACTCTTATGTCTGTATGTTTGGCCTATCTGCAGTAAACAAATGACAAGATAGATCCTTGTCTCTGTGTTCTATCCAGTGTGCTTGTGGCTATGGTAGAGAACTACTGCTCTTAGTGTCTGCCTTTTTGTTGCTAATCTTTCTCTTCCTGCTGGGTGGACTAGATGACAGGGTATGAAATCACTTCCTGAGGAAGAACTCAAACCCTACAAAAGTCCAGTGAGAGTATGCAGATGGTCTTGGTCACTGTTTGGAAGAGGAAAGCATGATTTTTGTGTTTGTTTGTTGTTTTTATTTTTATCATAGCAGGCAAGTCCCAATCCTCAGAAAATTGTATATAAGGCAGGTAACCTATCTTGAAGCATACCWGCTCATACTCAAAGATGCTGATATTACCATCAGCCCTTTTATATGTATCTGTTTATATTAACAGTTAGCAAAAGCAATTCCTACAGCATTACTTTATCTAGAAAACCCTGATAAAAAATCAGTTTGTTTCTTCTATATTTCATTTTCTAGTGTTCGTCCTTGGTAATTTGCCCCAGAGACTCTTCATGTTGCCTTCAGGACACTACTTCAAGTAAATGTTTCACCTCCAAGCTGTTTCACCTCCAAGCAAAAACTAAAATTTTTTATTAAGCACTACTGTTTTATGCCATTATGGCACTAATGAAAGTTGGTGGTGATATTAATAAAATCACTTTACTTCCCAACTGCTTTCCATCATCTCCCAGAACCACCATTAGAAGKTTTTTTTCACAAACCTCTGGACATACATGCACCTGAAGAGGTCATCTGATACATATGATTTCTGATCACAAAAGAAATCTTGTTTCACATATACTCTGAGCATAGGTCCCAGACTAGGTCCCAGACTTTCTCGTTCCTCCATATATTTCCAGTGAGGTTCCTCCTCACCTTTCCAGTGATGCATTTTATATCTGAGGCTTCACAAAGCTAAGGTGTTTTTTCATCAGCCTTCTCTTAAATATGGCTGAGCTGTCCATCACAAAATGGGAAAGAAAAGAATTATGAAGCCTATCTCTTGTCAAAGGTATTCTCACATACATTTATCTCTAAGACACATCTCCCAGGAGTCACGTGAGCTATTAGAGGGCTCTGCTTCGTGTCTCTACTATTTTTTAAAACCTCATCTTGTTATTTTCTTCTTACTATTATTATTACAGRATACTACTACTACTTAAAGAATTCTTCTAGTTTGAAAATGCCTTCAGGCCAAACTCTTTCCTAGGAAATTGAGTGACCAGAACAAAGAGAACAAGACAAGTAAAAATTATATTTTCCAAATATTTAACACCTACAGCTTGTCACTTTCTGAGCCACAACTTAATACTACATCATAATGTTTGTTAATCTTTGAACTTTTCTCCTGTGAATTTGTCTAATCTTTTTGAATCCATTTATATTTTTGACTTCCATGATATTTTGTGCTAGTAAGTCTGATAATTTAATTATGTGCTGGGTAGAAAAGTACTTTTTTTTTCTTTATTTTAAACTTTCTGGTCATCATATTAAAGCTGAACCATATTGTAGCCAGGAAGCGATGACTCACAGAGCTAAAATAAATGCAAGATTCACAGAGATGGAAAAAAAAATGGTATGAAGATTTCTGGCTCTACTCCTCACAATTMGCAATTGTTTGGGGCAAATAAACACAGGAGTTTCTCATATTTTGTCCAGAAATTGCTCTACAATTTAGAAATTATTTTGATAAATAAATAAATAACCCAAGGGACACAGCACTCCGAAGTGGAAATGCCTACTGACTTTATGTTCCATGCAAATTTTATTTAACAGTACAAAGGCAAAATCACTTTCTGAAACATAGACAGTCTCCTCTACTGCAAATTCATTTTACTGAATATATGTATTTACAAGACACACGACAATCTCTGAACTAGTCACTGTTAGTTCTCTTGATAGTCTGTAGAAAAAGAACTTTTAGACACTGAATGGTTTTCATCCTGGATTAGATATTCATATTTTATCATACAAATAACAATCTAGAAGTGAAAGTTCTTCTACATCTTGAACTCCTAGATAGGGCACAAACAGAAGTACTAAAGCTTTCTTAAAACCCAAACTCGCCATACGTGGCAAAGCTGAGGCAACACTCTCTCACGTTGAGAATCTGCACCTATAGCCCTGATAAATTCTGTCATGAAAGGTGCCAAGCACGATCAGGATCTTGCTGATTCTGATACAGTATTCTTCTGGCAAAGTACACTTGGAGGAATCCAAAAGGAGGGGCAGGAGCAGAGCACTCCTTGGATATGCATGAGTCTATCATCTCAAACACCTTGTCCTAATCAATAGAAAGAATATGCGGGAAAAAAAAATCCCATCTTTCAGGTGGATAAAATCCTAAAGTAGAAACCAATTACCCAACGCACTCCAGTTCAGAATGAAGTTGGATTGATCTAARTGGATCACAACTGTCAATTACTGACTGAAGCCATAACAAGATGATGCTTTATACACTCTTAAAATTTTTGCTGAGAATTGTATTACTTCCTCAACTTGTAGAGACCCTTTACCTTAATTTTTCAAGGTAAATAAATATTCCATGTGTAGATCACAGAAAAGAAAGGGGAAGCCCAGTGAGGACAAGTTAAAACAAAGGGTGTTTATGAGAGGAGGGAAAAGATAAAATGAGAGGAGAAAAGTGCTACAGGCACAAGTATTTGAATGTACTACATTTTTGTTAGTTGGAAAGAACTGAGTGTGCTCTGGGACTTTCTAAGGAAAGGGAGAGAAAAGGTGGAAATCTAAGGGTAGACAGAACTAGATAACACATGCTTCAGTCTTCTCAGAGTCCTTTCCTAAGCAGCAATTAAGTAAGTATCAGAATTTTGGTGATGAAGGTTTCAAGATTTCAGGGCAGTCCTCCTTTTTATCTTCCATATTTTTCAGATGACAGGATACACAACTTTCATAGTCCTTTTAACCACCAGAAAGATTTGCAAGAACATCTTCCATCCCATCATTCATTCTGAGGTATCTATTACAAAATTGTTAGGCTTGATACGGCCTTCTGCTTCCTGTTCAGTATTAGGTTTATCTGAAACATTCCTTTTAGAGGTATTTAAATTCTCCACTTATTCAGCAGAAAAAGGTTTGCTCTTACCCTGTTTTTCTAGAAGCCTTATGAGATGTTCTTTTCTTTTTGATCATCAAGGGAGTTTTGATGCACTACTCGTTCAGTATAAATCACACATAGATACACGTATTTAATTTTAAAATAGTCTTAAAGACAGTGAAGTCTTAATTTATAYCATGTGAATGTATCCAAGTGAGCTTACAATACTCTGAATCAAAAGAATGCTCTCTCTACAAACTTTAAAACTCACTTATCCTTGCTAAGTGAAGGAAACATAATAATTAAAATCATGAAATCTCATTGTGCTGGCCTTTTTTCTTTCCATATTTGTAAGATTTTTTTATCATCAATATATAATAGTCACAARCCACATGCACTTGAATTTATGCAGTGACGATTTATACAGTGATGCTTTATACTGCTTATCCTCAGAGGGAATAATCCCAGTGACCCAGCAACTCAAAAAGAAATTAAAATCAGTTTAAAATACAGCTAATATTGATAAAAATACACTAGTCAGTAAAAATCAGAATAAGATTCAGTTTTAAACAAAATAGATCTAAACTCACTACACAAACGGGGAAACTCAAGTTACAATATCACACCAACAAATAAAAAAAAAAACTATGAACCAAATGATTTATTTGTTCAAGAGCTGGCTGTGAGAGCCCAGCAATATAAGAAATAGCATTATTGATATAAATGTTGGTGCATCCAAAGGAAATTCCCTCTGCTCATTTCCTTGAAATTATTTTCATTTCTAGTGTGGTATTCACAGAGAAGATTCATTCTACTGTGTCATGTCCAACATCAGCTATACTACCAATACATATTAAATATGAAATAGCATTCATTATGTTTAAAGCTGTCAAAAGAATATTCATAATCATGACAGCTAGTATAGAAAAACATAATATGTCACAGGATTTGCCATATGTAAACTCTTTTTGAAAGCAGAGCTGCCATATTGAAAAAAGGGGAAAGTGTAAACATCATAACCATATTGTCGCACTGCAACAAATGTGCAGTTTTCAATGCCCTCAGCATAAAAACACTCTAGCAGTAGAAATAAAAATGTAAATCTCAGGGGAAAAAAAAAAAAGATTAGAAAAATGTGTCTATAATGTACTTTTTCCTTTGATTTTATGAACTACTTTTGTGTGTTCTACAATAGCAACTCTATCACTTTAGATAAAGTGCAAATCATATGTGTGCCAGGCTTCTTCAGGGGAAATTACAAGAAAGAAGAAGTTAAAGCAGGAAGAGAGAGCAACACTGCATGCTTCTCACAACACTRGACTCCTTTTTCCCCTTTTAAACAAAGTGTGACTGGGTTGTCAGGTTTAGCAGATCTAGTGACTCTGCTTATTCTTACAGTTTATTCTACAGCATCCTTGAGTGACAAATTATAAAACAGAGTATTCAAAAATTGAAACTTGGAGAGAATATKTATGGCTAAGCACATGTAGCTACTTACGGTAACTGAGTTTTGGAGTCTGATGCATCTCATCCAAAGAGATAGCTGAAGAATCTAAGGAGAAGGCAAAACTGAGGTCTACYCTTCTCCCAAACCAGAAAAAAAAAAAGAAAAAAAGATATGGGATTAGTATCTGCGATCTAAAACAAACTGCTCTGTGGATGTCCAGGAAAGCTAGTACTGCTATAAGACCAGAATTCACTRAAATAAAAGAAAACAGAGAACTATYTTCATATTTATTCAAAAGAGAATTTTAGTCTCCTTTAGTAGCCTACAATAAATGTCCACACTTTATTATTATTGCATCAGTAGATCAGTTCCATAGTGACAGGTGATGCCAAATATATAAACTGAAAACGTGACACATCTGCAATTTGTGTTTAAATATAACAGTATTTCAAGCCAAAGTGCATTCAAATTTACAATATGTTTATTTATACTTCTGTGCTTCCTGAAAAGACATGCAAACTGTGTAATGTCAGAGAAAGTGAAGAATGCTGTGGATATTTATGTTCTTTCAAAACACACACAGTTTTTACAGGAAATTTATATTCTTCCTCAGGATCGATGCTTTCAATATCCCAAAGTTATGAAGAGTTTTCTGCAGATATGAAGAGATTTAAAGACATTAATACACAAACAATATTGTTACCTATAAACAGATAGACAATWGATTTAATATTTAACATTATTCAATAATACAATATTCATTGTTGAATAATAATATTCAAAATTAAATAATCATTAATAACTTATAAAAATGAGTAGGTTTATAAGGACTAGAAGTTCCTTTTTATCAATATTCAATTCTTGTGAATGATTTTCATATTTAAGTATCTGTAATAATATTTAAAATGTAGGAAAAATGTGGTGATATTAGTTATTTAATATTGCTCTGGCACTATTGAAAATCTGTTGAAAAGAACAGGATGTTCATGAATATGCAAAAATAGACTTGCATTCTAGGTCACCTACTTTCAATTTGAGTGACATCTGAAGTCAGTTACAACTTTTGGTTTCATAATTCCTTTAAAAAAAAAAATTGTGATCCCAAAGAAAATATTCAAAGTGTTATGCTTTTAAGATCTATCTCTGATGCATTTGTAAAGTTACAGTTCTCAGAGATCTGCTCAGTCAAATCAGCTGAGTATGTCTGGCTGCTGGATTGCTGCTAGTCAAGAAAAAAAATATGAACGATGTACAGCTGGACTCCATTCTGTAGACAGGAGGAATCAATACATCATTTTTTGAAAAAATTAAACTAACTAGAACCTAGCTAGAGAGGAATCATAAGGTAAGACACAGCAAGAGAAAGAATTCCCACCTATCCATTCTTGAATTATTATAATTGACTGCACAGAAACAACTGGACTAAATTCTAGCTTAGTTAGAACCCGTGAACTTGAACTGATTCAAACTCYACCTTGAACTCTCACATCCCAGGAAATATAATCATCTGGTCATTGCGTGGGACACTGTGTTGAATTTAGGGACATGTACATTTCAGGTTGACAGTGACAGAGAGAGACRGAGAGACAAAGGTAGGGAGGAAGGAAGGGAGGGAGGGATAACTATTCTGTATTTTCAGACTTCAGGCRTTTTCCCAAACATTTAATGTTTCTGGAGTTCCCTATAGCTTAGTTAGTCTGGATGACTAACTTAAATTTAGGCTCCAAATTTTCAGCCTCATATTGAATACCATCACTATTTTTCTGGTTCTGTGGTATAATTTCCTGTRCTAGCTACCAAATCACTTCTCTTTTTTTTTTTTTTTTTTAAATGCTCTTTACTATGCCTTTTTAAACAAGATGAAAGAAGGAGTTTTAATGCATATTTGCAGCAGTCATCTCCACTTTTTTTATTTGTTTATTTATTTTTAAACACTAATATTGGATTGATAATTGTTAACAGCTGCAGTGAATTACTGTAGCATAACATTTTGTATTCACAAGTCCTCTACTTTTATACAATTTTTTTACTGTAGTCCTGACTATTCTTACTTGCTTAGAAGGGTTGAGGTCAGCTCAGATGGAAAGCTTCCAAGAAAAGTCTAGATGGTAGAAGAAATAGCACTAGTGATTTAGTAGGCAGTRTTTCCCCCTCTAATTCAACACTGAATCAGTTCCTCTACTTTTAAGGGGCACTCTGTAGTTGTAAGGATAATATTTCAGATGAAAAAATAGTACTAAGAACTTGACTTCATTATTTCTGGTCAAATAAAGTACAATCACATATATTTACCATGTCTTCCTTGCCAAGTCTTTCCTTACATAGTTACATTTTGCTGTACGCTTCCCTTTATATTTCATTTCAAGTGAGGCTATGGTCTTTTATTTTTTTCCCCCCAACTTTATGTCTTAAATTATTGAGCATGCATTGGGCAAAGTTAAGCACTGGAACAACTTTCTTAGGAACACTTCCCCTTCATTGTAGGATTTGCAGAACACGTTAGACAGCCTTTTATCAGATGCAACATCAATACACTTGATCCCATTTCCAGTTTCATTGAGACTTGATTAATGATAACCACTCACTGACTTTCTTAGATGAAAGTGCCTCAGTCCATGGAAGGTATTAGTAAAATAGCACACACTTTCAAACAAGAAAATGAAGTGAAACAGAAATTAAAATTGAAGATGCTTTCAAGCAATGTCATTGAGTTAATCTTTGACCTTCAAATACTGTTGACTTATAGTACAGTACAAGATTTATTAATTGGCTGCATAGCAGTTTTTACCCCTGCATGACAGTTGCACCTTTTTCCTAAAGTATTTCCTTAATATTTAACAAAATACTAAATAAATAGGGAACATAGTATCCTAGCTTCAGCCCTAAGGAATGAAAAAGATACAGATAACTGTTAATACAGGTCAATTAAAATATCTACCAGATTCTATATAAAAAAAAGGAGAATATCTATAAAAATCTGTAGTTTAGATAAACAAGGAGATTTCAACACTAATATTTCATTATCAGATAAAATCTGGGTGATATTTTCTTGGAAATAAATTGTATCTTTTCTTTCAAAAATTATTGAAATCAACATAAGCATTATATATAATTAAAATTTAAAATATAAAATTTAATTTTGAGATTTGCTTATCTTTTGTCAAGCTGAATTGTGCCACTTATTTAACTTTTTAGTTTAGGTTGTGCGGGATTCCTTTATTTGTRTAGTTGTATATTATATAACCAGTGAATAAAAAAAGTTATAAAAAAGAAGTTCTACCAAAAAAGAAAAAGGACCAGAAATAAAACCTGACATCAATCAAAGTCATTCTATTAAATGACATAATAATTGACAAAATTCTYACCTGACCTGTAAGAAAAATTTAATGAAATAATACTTTCGTGAAAGTGAGATCAGCTAACCTGAGAAAGAAACAGGACAAGTTTATTCACTAGCTGCTTTATTTTAAAAAATTCTCATGAGTACAAAGACAGCAAATTYTTAAGATTTTTAAAGCTTATAATAGAGCTTATAATGTGGAATATTTCTGTTATATTTGGATTCAGCTAGGGCAAATGAATAAAACATGGTGAAGATTAGAAAACAAGAAGAGGAAAAAAATCCGGACAGTGTACTAGCATAATACCTATGAGACATAGCGAGAGAAAAAAAAAAAAAAAAGAAAAAAAGGAAGTAAGAAAAAAAAAGGTTTAACAATAAGATAACTTACATGGACTACCTTGGGGATCAGTGTTTAGTAAGGAAAAAATCAAGTTGCTGCATATTTATGAAATGTGAAGAATAAGTGGTCAAATTCTTCAGAATGATACTGCTCCTTCCTTCCTTTATAATGCAAATTAGCAATATCTCCTTGTACTCATAAACAGTTAAAGAACCTTAGCGTGATTCAGTGGAGGTTTTATTATTTTGGCRTGTCTTCCAAGGATATTTAGCAGAATTACTCTACATGCAGAAAATTAAATTAAAAAAAAAAAAATTGAAGGAATTAGTAAGACAGTTSTACATATGGATTTTATCTCATGTTTATCCACTCAGGAATTTCAGGTTTGAGGCATTGAGAACTTATATTGCATATATGGATGCTAAAGAATACTACATAAACTACTCTGTGATTTTTTATTTTTACAAAGAATGAATTATGGAAAATAAAAGACTGCTTATGATTAAAAAGGAGAGACCTAAGGCAACCTAAGGCATTTTGTATCTGAAATTTTTCGCAGAACTTTGTGAATGTAGAAATTCTGGCAGCTGCCAACAAATATAGGTGGRAATCATTGCTCTAACTTTTAGTTATCTGAAGGAGAGGTATGTATGTTTGAGGTAATCACTCAGGCTTTTTCATAGTCCTTGCAGGAAATTCAGTGTCTAGGGAAGGAAATCATCTCCATCTAGCCATTTAAAATACAGCAATGAATCATCCTTAGAGTATTTCAATCYACTATCTCAACAAAAGTCTGTGATAACTAGCTGAGGTGTAGACTTGCAACTCTTAGATACCTCAATTGAGGGCAGAAGACTGGCAGAGCTGGCTGAGGAAAGAGAACAACTAAACACCTATGTTAAACAYTGGAATAGGATTTTTTTCACTAACTTGAGGGGATTTAGGATTATTATCTAGTCTTGAACAACTGACTTTTAACTAAAGCTATTTTATTAAGTATCAGCTTAGCAGTGGACTTTTGTCCACTTCCATATCACCTTCCATTGTAAGAAGATGGAGTTTACTTTAACCATCAAGTGAGGGCAACGATCATCTTCAGATACTCAGGAGAGTTATACCCTGAGAAAATATCACAGAATATAACAGTATAGCTTTATTAATAATATCCAATTCTCATTATGGAAGCCTGCAAACAGAATAACTAGTTGAATTCCTCAGTATAAAATTTCAGCCAACTTTAGATAAGCAAAAGAGTAATGGAAAAACAAAGTTTGACTCATTTATGAAGATGTTTAAGGTTTGGTGTTTGCTGTATTAGCAAACATGGGCACCATTAAAAGGAAAACATCTGTTCTTCTTTCCTACAGGCCTATTGTTTGCCGTTGGGCTATAACCTGTCAAATGGATTTACAGACAATGTGATCCAAATGAAATATACCTAAAAATGTCAAAATTTTATTTCTGGGTAAAAATCCAAATTGAAATTTAYTCAATATATTCCTCATTTTGAATATATGATTGAGCTTTCACTACTTACCAAGCCCTGTAGTTCTTATTCATTGCTTACCTGGGTAATATTTGCATGTGAAGTCAATCCTCTAGGAAATAAATGGAGCCTGAGGAAATGCTATGATTGTTTCCAGATATTCTTTAGGCCAGGCAGCCCAATGGGATCTGTACCCTCTCATGATTTCAAATGGACAGATAAAAGATCTAGAAAGCTTGCATCTCAAAAAAACTGTAGGATCTCTGCTCAAAGCCCAAAATTGGTTTTGAGGAAAAAAAGAAAAAAAAAAAAAAAGAAGAGATCCTATTCTTACTTTTATATTGCAGCAGCCTTCTCAGAAGAAATAAGTATTAAAAACCTAGTGTTCTTGTCTCAGCATTCCTACAGAGAGAGAGTTCAGAAAGTGTCATGAAACACTTCACTATTAATTAGATTTTGAAAGAATTATGACATATACATATAGACAAACATGCATATCTCCATATATATATGCATATGTATATATAGAGATATGGCTATACATAAGCTATTTATATATTCAAGTAAAATTTCTAGAACTAATAGAGAAGTAAAAATGTACATAAATTCGCCTAAAAAAAAAAAAAAAAAGGGCTATTTTAATTTGCTTTGGCACCTTGGCACCTTTTTTGCAGAATCGTGTTGTGATCGGAAGGACGTTGACCCATCCTCAGAATTTGACTCTGAAAAAAAAAAAAGTTGCCCTTATATTCTTCATGTACCCAGAATASTGCCTGCTTGTCCTTGAGAAATGTTTGGCTCCTTTTATTGAGCTTTCAGAAGCATTAAATCTTATGGTGCTATAACTTTTGCATTGTCACTATGGCCATGTAATTTCTTCCTTTTAATCGTTAAACTTCAATGTTCATCATCATTACACTTTTTCTTGTTCATACTCATCTTAGTACTACTTTACAAAATAATAATAATATAAAAACCAACTCATTCTGCATTTTAACCCTTGTTTTCAACTCTTCTTCCTCAAATATTCTGTCCACTTGTCTTGTCTTGACATTTGTTTTGTCTCTTCCTTCTCTGAAAAAGCTTCATCAATATTCCAGCCATTTCAGATCACCAAAGCTTGGCTACGGTTGGCATTCTCACTCTCTTATCTCTTTATTTTGTATTACTTTGATCTCAGTGAAGGAACTTTCTTTGATCTAGGAATTCTGTAACATCCACAACAATAATTTTATAGCCTTTTMAAACCTATAAATTAAATAGTAGATATGACATAATTTTCTCTTTTATTTGTGTGTGTGTGTGTATATATATATATATATAAATGTCTTTTCACTAGAGGAATTATATTTTACTGACTGCTTAAATGATTTGGAGCCAAAAGCTTGGGTGTTTTTTTTTTTTCTTTTTTTCTTTTTTTCTTTTTTTCTCTTTTTTTTTGTTAATGAAGGTCTAATGGAATATATTGCTGCTTCTTATATGCTTTACCTCTAAAACTCCATTAATGTATTTGAAAAAAGAATTTCTCCATTTTTTTTTCCCACAGAACTATTTTAAACTTATTCTGGAAAGTGAAGTAAGCAAAGAAAGTACCAAATATTTTAAATATGTCCTCAGGTCATTTAGCCTTTTCTTTTGCCTGCATACTGTCTTCATGCTGGCATGGTTTCTTTGGCATTTGGGGAGGAAATCATTATATTAAGTATTATACATCAGCTTACTTAAACAATGAGACTGAAATTGGCATTTTTTTCTGAAGATGAAGAAATTAGAAATGCTTTAGAACAGATGGAAAAAATAGTAATTTTAATTAAAAATCAAGATTGAAATGAAGACATYTAAATAGGTCAAAAAGATGAAATATAGTACAAAAAGATGTTGTGACTGGAAAATCTAAAATAACTTAAGGGGCTCCACAGTATAAAATAAGGGCTGAAATAAGGTATGGAGAGGGGTTATTATTGTGCCAGAACTATTTAGAGAATTGTTGGCTAGAATACGTGTTACCTTTCCAAGGTTTCTGTAATTGTCATCATCTTCAGCTATTTTGAGACAAGAATGTGTTGTGAGGCAGAAGATTAGTAAAATCTTGTTAAATCCTTCTAATTGTCTTCAAGGTTGTTATAAAATTTTGAAAATAATTAAAAGAAAGCTATCTATTTGGGCCATCATCTTCTCATTTTTAGTGATGTGACTCAAGGGACTGTTCAGTCAGTTGAGGTCAAAAACCCTTTTATAGTTTTGCAAAATAATACTAGAATTTGCCATTTTTATGTATGTAAGCAACTTGCAACAGGAAGTCTAAGCAAATTATTCTTTTAGATTATAACAAAATCTGTGATTTCCTTTGTGTAAACTACCCCATTCCGACAAGATTTTTGAAAATATGAATGTTTAAAATTATGGATTTTTTTCTACTTTTGATCTTCCCCGCCAGTGATAAAGCATTTAAGACATATTTAATCTGCTAATTGAACCAACTAACAATCTGGAGCAATTTTTATTTATTTGATGTACATACTGCTTGGAATCAACTAAATGCTCATTCATGGTGATACACTATGTGGGCTGTTACCTAATCATATCTAGTGTGATATAAATATAGATATTCTGTCTTTATTATGGGATTTCTTATAACTATTTTGAGCTAAGTAACATTATTCTGATACAATATAGGTATGAGGATTAAATAAATGTCTAATTCTCATGAATAAAATAGCCAATGATATAACATCCCCATTGTCATGCCTGTCATTGTTGTAATATGAAGAAAATACAGCAAATCCTTACCCTTTAGATTCATCTACGTGTGTCTCATATGTAAGACTTACATATGTAAGTCTTCTGTTTTCTTATAAAATGATATATGCTTAGGACTAATTGACTGTTTAAGAATAGAATAAAAGGAGTAGGGGCTGCTATGTAATAAATGTTGGTATTGTAATTCATTTGAACCAGCATTTTTTAAAGATTATTTATCCGCTCATCCTATTATTCAGTTCATCTAGCAATTCAATTTTCACGTGCTTTCAAAAATGTATTTCAGTATATGTATACATATTTTTTTCAATAAAAGACAATTCCATTGCATTCAGAAAAAGTATTTGAATGTTGAAGATCTGCCAAGATTAGTCTTTGAAATCATATCATGTTTTCTCTTGACGTAAAACAAAAACAGCAGCTCAGGAGCTTAAAAGCCCTTACAATTTAAACTGATCAGGAGATAACTCACTTAGTTTGTATCGATGTCATTTACAAGAGTGTCTGATCTGATACAAAATAACATTTATTTCTCAGGCTCTAATTTTCCCAAAACTCATAGACAGTAATAGGTAATTATTTGGAGGAAAGGAATTTGCTTTCTTCATGTAAATCGGTGTGTTTCAGTAAATTAGATTCAAGTCTGAAAATTTTATTCCTCTCATGAAGGAATTAAGCAATTCATATTCATCTCTAGGTGATCACAGGTATTTCAACACAGGCACTTCTCATTAGAGTAGGACATGTAMAGTGGAATTGACTTCAGGCAAACTGTTAAGTCCCTCAAGCTGGGCAAATCTTCTAATGCCTGAATTAAATGACCAACAGTCTAAAAACTAAATGGATTGGGGTTTTGCAGATCATCAGTGACCTGCATTCAAATGCATACCAGGTCTAAGTAAAGCTCTTGCTGGAGAGTCCACTTGAATCATTATTTTAATCAGAACTGCATACAGGGGACATGTGAGAAGCCAGCACTAGCCCTTGGTATCAGGTTAAATATGAGTTGGTGCAGCAGGAGAAAGAAAGAAAGAAAGAAAGAAAGAAAGAAAGAA
>PTEX01000228.1:587605-656219 GCA_003342815.1 Eudromia elegans | reverse complement strand
AAGAAAGAAAGAAAGAAAGAAAGAAAGAAAGAAAGAAAGAAAGAAAGAAAGAAAGAAAGAAAGAAAGAAAGAAAGAAAGAAAGAAAGAAAGAAAGGAAGAAAGAAAGAAAGAAAGAAAGAAAGGAAGAAAGGAAGAAAGGAGGAAATGTTATCAAGGGTTTTGTAAAAGAAAGAATTCAATTATTGGGCACAGGTTTCAGACAGCAGAGGGAAGCTGAAAACTGAAATTATGTGGTAGCAGACCTAGCAGTCACCTAAGAAAGATTGGTATTTGTCCATCAAAACTATTATATTAGATACATCAAATTTTAGGGAAGATGTTCACCTTTACGTGGGAGTTGAATCACTTTTTAAACTCATATTAGGAAGATAACTGCTATCTGTATAGGGTCATATGCAAGGGAAATCAGTCAAGCTAGTCACTAGTGCCAACTTGTGGTGGATGATGGGCTTTTCATAAGGTGCCTACTATTTCAAGGAACAGACTTCACTTCTGCACCAGAGAAGCTGACAACTTAGCATTAGTGTTTAGTACTGTAAAGCCACTACCTTCTTGCTTGAACTTTTAACCTTAACGGGAAGAAAAAGCAAAGAGGTCCCAACAAAGCTGGACATCTGCTGCAGTGAGGCATAAAAGGCAGGAACAGCCATTTACTAGGTGTAGAAATTGAAATAATGAACGATGACCTACAAAATAGCTTTCACCAAACGGCTCTCGAGTGTGGATATAAAGTTGTTTTCTAATTTAAGTGTATTTTCTCCTGCTGAACAATGAAACTTTGGAAACCACAGCTGTCTCGTTCTGAAATGTTTCACTCACAGCCTTATTTCAAAAGGGTGTTTTCTCTAATTATAAATGTAGTGCATCATCACACTTAACTCCTCTGTCATTTTCAATAGCATTTATACTTTTGCAGGCTTTTCAGACACACTGTATTTGTATTTTATTATGCTAGCTAATCGTAGTCAACAACAATGAAATCTTTTTGGCATTTGAACTTTTCTTTACAATCAATAAAATAGGAAGGGGGGCTCAGATTCACCACTTAGTCCTTCTCTAGCAATAACAATGTTCAATAAATGCCAAAGCAGGAATGAGTCTGTGGAAGGAAAGGAAATGAAAGTGAAAAGGGAAAAAGCAAATTGCAATAATTCATACAAAAGCCACATTTCTCATGCATAGAATACAAAGAAATTCAATGTATAATCATTATTATAGAATGCTCTTTGTCTTTCCTTTTTTCTTACATTTATTTTCTCCTTGTATAAAGTCAACTAAAACTGTTTCCAAAACAACACAGTAACACAGAAAAAGAGCTACAAGAATTTCAGTTGTACATACAGTGATCTGGTCACTTCCATGGGTAATGTTATTAATCACAAGAGTGGGAAAAAATATTACCAAGCTATTAAAACATTTAATAAATTCCCCTTGAAATCTATACATTTCATTGAAAGAAACTTAGCAAGTCATGGCACAGACTACCAGTGAAATAGCTAATAGCTTTTATTAACAAGGTATTTTAGATGTACTTTTTGTGTGCAAAGTAAACAGAGTACATGTAGAGTACATGAGAAATGTTTGAAACTAGCATATTGCAAATTCTACCCCAAACTATGTATTGTAGATTTTGACGAGAACCATATATTTTGCTAGCACTCCRACAGAATTTGCAATTCTAAATCGTACATTTGTTCGATTCTAGTTAATCCTAAACTCTATTTTCTATCATTGTTGCACTAAGTGTAACTAGGATCTAAAGTCTCAACTCTTAGTATGCATTTTAATGCCATTCAAATGTGTTATTTTAATTTTAAAGTATATCTGAAAGAATCAGGCCATAGGCTGAAAGAATCATCATAAGCTGACTCTTTCAGCTTCATCTTGAAATAGTTGTGGTCACTGGAAAGTGAAACACAAAAAGAGCATCCTCCTTAGCCAAGATCAGCTCAAGAGGTAAAAATCTCCTCTCAGTTGCTTCTTTAATTTCCCATTCTGTATTTCCTAAAGAGAAAATGCAAAGCAGTGGGAAAATTCACTTTCATATATCTGTGCAGCACCTCAAAGGGCACCTTTGACTTAGAGGCACTATCCCAACATGAGTAATGAACAACAAGTATGGCAAAGAAATTGGTACAGCATCCTCAGGAGTCAACAAAAATAAATGTTTTGTGATTTATCTAACATCATGTCCCTCCTCTAATGAAACTTCTCTGAAAGATGTCTCAATATATGGTCCACAAAATGTGAACGAAGTGACTTAAAAGCCACTGAAATACTGAGGGGAATCATCATTTCTAATCTATTTGGTCCATTATGAAACCTCTTTTTCAGTAGGTATTACCTCTGTTTTGGATAGTTCTCTTTGTAAATGTAGTAGTGATGCCATCTACAGGTTAAATARAGGTGAACCAAACCCGAAATTTACTACAGCCTTGACATACTATCTTGTGAAAACTGAAGTCTTTACTGAACACATAAAAACAATAAACTAAAATATATCAGGTTTCAAACAACACAAAAATGGGAAGAACCTTTGCTTTTCCATTCAGGCTGGCTTACTAACGCTTATTTTTATTCCACTAGTTGTTAGAGAAGATCTCTGAGTATTCCTCACTTTAATATTAGGTGGTTTTATTTTCAAATCACATAGTAGAATTAATGTCTTCTAGTTCCTACTTCTTTCTCTCTCTCTTCCTTCCTACCCACTCCCAAAGGAGGAAGGTCTGAATTTTGTGAATTTGACCATGGAGATGAAACTTTATGTCAAAGGAATTAAATGATGATATCATATTTGCACAATGGAGAGGAAATACGTGCTGTACATCTTTGGTGTCTTTCTTTTCATAGTATGTAGGAGAAGGCTATTAAATGCCATAGTCATACATAAAACGTATAAATGTGAAGTGGAAAAGCCATAAAGAAGAGGAAGATGTGTGGAAACACAGTGATAAATGGACTATAATATCAAGGTAAATAAAGTTAACTCATAGCTAGCTAGCTATTAGAATAGCCATTAGCAAGATTATTCCAACGAGTCATTCTATGATTGTATGAAACATTCAAGATGTTATTTTGGTCCCCTTGTATCTGTTTTCCCCTTGAATCCAGTGGGTTTCATTCTCTCTTATCCATTTCTTTTCTGCATATCAATTATGCACACTCTTCTCTGAATGTGAAAAAAATAATTATGTACAGAATATCCAAAGACTCTTTCACATGAGCTGAGCTCCATCAGCCATGTAGCTTTCAGAAAACTATGTAGTGCTACCCATGTGAATTTTGCTCAACTTCAYCTGTTATATCTATCATTTGGAGGAAGGACAGAAGAAAGAAAGGAAGGKGAGAGAAAGGCAAGCTCTGCTTCTAGGAGAGTGGCTTTGTTGGAAGCAGCTTCAAAGTCATTTTTAAATCTGTGTCTATAGAAGTGGGTTTCTCCAGAGTGTTTCCAAACCTTTATATTGAAATGAGTTTTTAGGCAGTGCCTGAATATTATTATCCTGGAACAGCATTTGCAAAACATTTTCCTTGCTATCCCAGACCAAACAACTTCTCTGTAACAAAATGATTCTCTTTAATGAAAAGTGTAGATGCCTTTACATACTTTTATAGCAGCTTGATCATATCTTGCTGTAATCACCCTTGATGTAAATCTAGTCTACCTCTCAATGGAGCATGTTATACTGAAAAAAATTCCATAGGCCCTGGTTTCCCATGCACAGTTTTAAAAATAATAGTAAAAAAAAATACAGATTTGTRTTTTTTAGGCAGAATTTTAATGAACCCAGGTGATTGATAGGATTTACTATAAACAAACAACCACACAAAATCAGTAAAATGGAAAGGAGTGTTCATAGAATAACATTATGCTAATCCCAGGAAACTAATTCTAGTGATATACTACAACAGCAGCTATATGTATTCCATTCACCCAAAACAAGAAAATATACAGTGGAGACCACTCAAAAGTTCAGTGCTACCTTGCAGTGTTTTACAGTAAATCAATGGGATATTTGTTTCTAGTGCCAAAATTAGGAGTTTGTGAGTACTTACATAAGTTTCCAGTTCCAAAAAGAAGTGGACAAACAGTTCTTGATTCGTGAAAGGGAAGCTGGTGATATGACACAGATTAATATGTTTCCTAGTCTAGATTTTATAATTTTAATTTAACTTTCCCTCATCTATATTATGTAAAACAATCCCTGGTTCTATGGGAACTTAACTCCCAATATCCACATCTGTTTATCATTCAAAKAATATGACTTATCCTCTCTCTTCCTTTAGCTCCAGTACATGTTACTGAAAGTATTTGAGCTTTGGAAAATTGGAAAATGTTTTTACTTGAAAGTTGGATAAAGAAGTAATAGATAGGTCATCTGTAAAAATGTTCATCTGCCACTTATATAAAACTTAATTATGTACATGATTTGATTGAAATGCACACACTGGTTTTAAAAGCATCTWCACTGCTACAACAATTATGTGTTGTTTAGTGTCATGGTTTAATAACATATGGTTTTAAATTGATTAGACATTTTAACTATCACTCTCTGCTCCTCTCTAACAACACTTGTTGTGGATCTGCATCACTGACACAACCAGTAGTGACATATCACAGCAGAGGATGCGGGCCTGGAGGGGGAACAAACAAAAGCTGTTTGTCAGAAACACATGATCAAAGTAGCCAGGGATTTCAGGGACTTCTGTGAAARGAAAATAAACAGAAAAAAAAAGAAAGATGCATGCACACAAAAGATCTGCCATTAGAATTTGCATAAAAAATTACTTTTTAATGTTGTGTTTCTCTATAGTGTGAGGAGGTAAAACCAATTTCCAATGTGGCACTTATTGATATACTTTGTGCAATTATGAAACTAAGTATCTTAATTATTAATGAGTTCTTATTTCCCCACATCTGTGAGGGGGAATACCTTCTTGTCATGAGTGGCAAATATAAAGAGATCCATCAAGTCTTAAAAAAAAATATCCTGTCTATATCACATAAAAAAGCATCAAAATATTTTGAGATTTTTTTTTAATAGTTATAGAACAAATGTCATTAAAAAGCATGGTTATCGAAGAGATTTTTTAAAAAAAAATTTAAAAAAAAAACATTTTTAAGGTTTGAAATTCTGTCAGCACAGGAATTCTGCTTCACGGACTTCCTCAAGAATCTGGGGCAGAAACACTGGTATAGTCAGAATGTTTAATCTCCAGCAGGGGCCATGTAATGACTAATGCAAATTACAGATTTGTAAAGACCTGTAGGATCAGATAGCCTTGTATGTAGTAGAGTCTATAGAGATTCCCTATACCACCTGTTAATTTTTGTTATATCACATTCAAATAAACGTCTCATACTCATTAACCTTTTTTAAAATGTTAAAAATGCTCTTATTTAAAAAATGTAATTTCTATAAATATTCAGCCTCCCAACAGGTGATTTAAGGTAGAATATCAAAAATCCTAACTCTGAGTGACTTAGTAAAGAGCATTAAGTTATTTCATGACCTTCTTTTCGATAAGATAAATGAGATTCTCATGCCTCTTTGTAAGGCACATCTTTCAGTTTCTGAAACACTGAAATCTTTCCATCAGTTACAGAGGGTTTGAGCTTTAGGCATCTAATGTATCACCATCTAAACTTGAACTATCAGTCTGGCATTCTGTTKCAGACAACAGAGAGAGAGAGACAGGCTCTCTAAAGATCCAATTCATCCGACCATCTTAACACCACTGTTTTGATATAAAAGTTTTAGATAGAAATAYATTTAGAAAACACTTGAGCAAAATCAGTCTTATGCTTTACATGTMCTGATTTTGACAAAATGAATGACCAATAAATTGCTAACAAATGTTCTTGCATTAACTGATGAGTAAGAAATGTATTCTTAGTTCATCTCCTTAATGGACTGAGGAACAGTCCAGGTACCTCCTATGATATACGTCTTGTGTGGGGAACTCATTATGAACCTGTATCTTAAAAGAACTTTCTGGTACTACTGGTTTAGCCTTCCTTTGACTTCCATCTCCATCTTGGAGTAAAATTAATAAATATTGTGGAAGTCAAAGAGGTTTTCTTTCACTAATTTAAGAATTGTACCACTTGCTTGTAATTGCTTTAAACAGTAAATGATCTCCTGGGAAAGGGCGTTAATTTGTTGACAGAGACCACTGATGAGTTAACTGGCTATCAAATTCTTCAGGATGTTAAATAATGCTTGAAAAGYAGCTAAGACAACACATCTTCTAAGACAAACACAGGCCAGAGTCAATGAGTCTACACCATGCATTTCATAAAAAGTTATTTTGTGGAAATACATTTTTCCATATAATAATTTTAAACTGCTTTAATTTTTGGTATAAATGATAAAATTTAAGTGGTAATCTATCTGATCACAGCAAGCATATGTTGGAGAGCAACTGAAATGTTCAGGTTGTTTTCTGTGTGCTCTCTGAACAATGAACTTGGGTTTTTGAAAACATGGGCATATGTTTCCAGTGTGGTTGATGCATGTCTGGGATTCTAACTGCTTATGAGTCCACATCTGCACTTTGGGTCTTGGTTATTCTTAAAGCTYCAATAATATTTAAAGGATCATAATTCTGACATAAAAATCTGTTCTGAAGATGTTTTACTTCCAGCTATTTTAATTATACATAGTGCATATTTTTGACTTTCATAGGACATATTGTTCAGAAAACAGTGTTATGTTTTGAAGACYGCAAGTGGTATTTAAATCCAAGCAGGAAAAGGATTTATGGATTTCCCAGAATATAAGAAAACTCTTCAAAGAAAATGAACAAATTCTGTATCCCACCCATAAATAAAATCTCTTGAGTAGTTTTCAGCACAATAATCACTAATAAATTCTTCTACAGTAGGTCACAAGATCATATTCTGTGCTTATTCAGAAACTCTTTTTAYAACATGTTGGCAAGTTCTCACCACTGGCAATGTTTAAATACACACATATTTTACAGAAACAGCTAATCATAAATACGACTTGYTAAATAAACAGGTCAAAGTGTTAGCTGCTCTTGAAATAAAGACTACAAGAAATAAAATATTCATTGTTCCCTCTTGCAGGTTGTTTTCAACAGATAACCAGTCTTATTATAAGTATGTTTGTCATTTGTATTTTCTTGGGTTTAACTTCCAGCCCAGCAGTCTCTTAGGCTTTTTTTCTCTTCTCTATTGAGCTTATATTTTCTCCTCTTTGCAGTACCAAACCATGTTTCAACTTTTCAAAAACACAGTTATTATAGGCTTTGCCTRGACAAAGTTCTATCCCAAAGATTTGAGATACAGAGGTGTTGAGAGTTTTTATTCTGTTTTCTAGTCTCGAAATTACGGTTGTTTCCTTGAGATAGTGATCCTAAGGAGTATATGCCAAAAAAGTACTTCTTCARTCTGGTGATGAGACACAAGTGTCCCAAAGTGCCTATATTTCTTGTCCAATAAATCTGAAATCATAAATTTATATACAGTGTACAAATAGTTTCCTATCCAATGGAACGAGTAAGATGCTCCATAAAATAAATATGGATTTTTGTCTCTCAGAAAAATTATGTCATTTCCTTCAAATTATCACCTGCTAAAACGCCAAATGAATGACATGAATAGGAAATGAAATGAGATATCTGGCATCATTAGTGATTTAGTTTGATAATTGTGTCTCCCTTCTCTGTTTTCTGACAAAACTCTCCTCCAACATAGAAGAAATGATTGAACTCCTTAGTTTTTCTCTAAGGTAACTGAGAGAATAGGTGGTCAATAATTAATAATCCATAAGATAGGCAATGATTTCTTTTTTTGAATTATCTATCAACATTGTTTCTTATATAATCCTGTCATTGTACGCTGAGAATGGTCAGAGCCTATCTGTCAAATAAGAWCTTCAAGAATACCTGTTCAAAGACTGTTTTAGAATTGAGGCACAAGAACAGCATTGAGCTACACAGCCTTGCCAAGGCTATTCAGATAAAGTACAAATTTGGGAACCTTATGCATGCACATTTGGGTTAGAGTCTACATTACATTTAATTTTTATTTTTTGGTGTCTTTGTGTGGGCCTAGCAATGTCCTCTTAATATATAGCTATCTATGTCCCAAAAGATTTTGGGAACTGGAGCAGTAATAGCCCCAAACCAGTAATTACCTTTCTTTAAATTTATATAATGGTAATGTGAAACCAATGTCAGACAGTGTCAGACAAATTCTATTTCAACCTCTACTAGATAGACAGACAAAATGGTTTGATAATTTCTAGTTTCTAATTTCTTGTATTAAAAATAATTGTACTGGCAAGATATTCACATAAAAACATTTTTCCTAATTAAAAATTGTAGTTCTGAGCCTTTAATTTTTATAGCACAAATACTAAATGACAAAGAATGTGGAATTTACATATGCATCAAGTAAAGCATGAAGGACTCTATGTTCTTAAATTGAAGAAACAAAATAATAGTAATGTATTTCATTTTTATAGCACTTTTCATCTTAGGATATCAAAAGGTATAATAAATAAAAGTTATTCTTTCAAAATAAGTCACACAATTAGACTTTAGGAAAGAAATCACTATGTTGAGGTAAAAAGGACCAAAAATCCTGGCATTGATCCAAAACTAATGAAGGAAATTAAGTTSTGCATTTTTAGAATAATGCTTTGAGAACAAACTTAGGGGAAGTTTCTTCATAGTGCCAGTGAAGTTCCTGAGGTCACAGCAAACGCTCACCACTTGACTTCAAATGCAGATTGAACTTTCATAAGGTGAAGGTAAATATGAAAGAGGTAATAATGGCATTAGTTTTTGCTGTCAAATGATTACTTCATATATAGGAAAGAATGCTCCATACAAACACGGCTAGCTAAATGCTTGACCTTTAGAAATTCTATAAACTACAAAAAAAGTATGATCTACTGTAAATATTTAAACCTGAACAGCTCTCATTTCAACAATGACATAACTCTGTAACTGTGTTGTGTACAGTTTGACATGTATTATTCTTCCTTTCCTATTCTTTTTTTCCCTTTTTTTTTCCTTTTTTTTTTTTTTTTAACTTTCAAGGCAAACTTTAGCATTTTTTTACATTTTACTATTCGGAAGAATAATATCAAGCTCACTTACTACTGTTAAAATGTCATCAGCAATCCCTTTGGAAGGAACAAAAGGGTAATTTGTATAAAGGGTAATATCTCCCTGGACACTGCTTTATGACATGTCATGACCTGACTGCAAACCATAATTATCTTTAGGGAAGAACTGTAATCTTGCGATCAATGGTTTCCATGAGCTGGAAATGTTTGAAATTATGGGTTCAGATTTATATCTCATTTACAGAAAAAAAAAATAAATCACAAATAATTACCCTGAGTCCAAGGGATTAAAATTAGTTTAAATTTAATATACTAGAGATCAGAATACAGATCATCTTTCTTGAAGCTTTTGACTGATCTCTTTTCTAARTGTATTTCTTTAAAAAAGGAAAGGAAGAAAGTCTTGCGAGAATAATTCTAATTATTATAGCTTAAGTTGACCACATAAACAACTTAGATTGTCAACAGTCTATTAACAGATCAAAAATGTGGGCTGCAAGCTCTCTCTTTGGTTAGTAAGCTTACTTACAAAAGTTTTTTGTTGTTGCTGTTTTTGTTTTTTCCCTAGAAGAGATCACGAACAAATGCACTTAATGCATGCCATTCTTCATATTTTAGTATGCAACCTCACTAACTAAAGTGAAAAAAAAAGCTAATGATTCTAGAAATCTTCAATTACTGTCATGCCACAGTCATCTTATTCCCCTAGAAATGGGAACTTAATCAAAGCTCTAATGACAAATTCCAGACATGGTAATAAAAGCAGTCTGAGTCGTAGTGGCAATGTGTTGTCTTCAGACAAAAACTTCCAAGGCCATTCTGCACAGCTTTTCTCCTGGAAATCCCCTGTTGTAATCAGGCAAAATATGCAGAGCCAGCTGTTAAGATACAGCGTATGCATCTCTTAATTACATTTTTCTTTCTGCGATCGCATATTACATTCATCTAGTAGATTCTGAAATTCTCGTATACACATAGATCTTCTGTATTTACAGATATATTGTATATGTTAGGTACAAGTAGCCACATAAGCTTCAATGAGCATATTTTTTTACACAGAAAACATAATAAAACAGAAATATTCGTATATTGCATCACTTTCTGCCACTTTGACATTTCAGAATGAATTTTTCTGGTTTTGTCCTTGCTGAAATATATGTATATATGTATAAATATATTTTAAMCCAGAAATTTTCTTGTTTCAGAATGCAAATATTGGCCTGAGATACAGTTCTTGTTAAAATAGGCAGGGACCAGTCCTAAGTCAAAGAAAGAAGAAAAAAATAAGGCACTTACTAGAGAAAACAAAGAAAGTAAGTCTGAGAATTCTATTTGAAGTTTCCTTTTTTTTTTTTTTTACGAAGCTCATGTTCCTTATAGATGTTCACTACTTTCTAGAGACAAATAATGAGTGGAAATAAAGGCACATGCTACAGCTATTTAAAGGCTTAGTTCAAAATATTCTCCTGCTATATATATTATGTAATAATACAATTATAATAATATTATATAATAATAATAAATAAACTATTTTTATTCAGATAGTTTTCTGTTCAGATATTACTTATATGCATATAGTAGATTAATTTCACCTAAATTTGTTAAAAAAAAAAAAAAAAAAGGGGGGGAAGTTGAGCCTGAGATGGTATACTAGGTTATATTTAAACCCAGTGGGAAGGGAAAGATCAACGGAATGAATTCCCTTCTTTCTCCTTCATTTACAGAAGTGCTCCACACTAATTTAGTTTAAGGTGTATAAATAATCTTTAAATATCTTAATAATGATCAGTTTTACCCCTATTCCACCCTTTTTTTTCCTTCTTTTTCTTTTTATATGTTGCTATACTCTTAGTTCTTTTTCCACAAGGGCTGAAGGAAGAAAATTAAAATTGTACTATTTTCTGAAATAAAATAATAACACTGGATTTTCCCCAATACATTGGCAACTGATAGTCTTCAGCAATGTCTATACAAGTAAATGGGACCAGCTTTGYTCTTTGAAGAGGTATCACAGCTCTTTTCCGTGTTATTAGCATGCCTCCCTCTCCCCAAGAAGGGTAGGTTCACGCATAACTGCTGCTGGGACAGGTCCTCAGCCCATGGGGTTCCTTAAGCCATGCCTATGCATTGTATGTGGAAGTGTATTACTAGTAATAATAGTATATTAGTAATGTGCAGTTAACATTAGACCCATGTAACTGGGAACAATAATTTCATTTAGGTTTTGACTTTCTGATGGCATAAGTAATATTTAGCCCACAGTGTTTTAATATTTGCCATAATTTATATTTGCTTGCAAGAGTGTTTTAAAGGGAATATCATGCTACTTACTCTGTTTCATACTTAAYGTTAGGTTTACCTTGATTTCTTAATTTGTAGAAGTTGGTTGAAATCCTATGTTTTGTGAATATTAAAAGATAATTAATATCTGATTCAAATGTTATTGTTGTTAGCTTTTGTTATTGCTTCTTTTGGCTTGACAGAGAGTGATGAAAAATGTCTAAATATATAGATATTTTAAAAAACAGTAAAAATAKAATTTTCTTATAAAGTAATTTGCTTATTTTTATATCTACTCTAGTCACATGGCATCTGTTTCCTAATTAGATGTATAATTCTAAGGATTGAATGTATGGGACAAACTCACATTTAAAGGTTCAACATTCATATTCTTAATGCAGGCTTAAAATTGCACTCATGAGCATCCTGCCAGTAAGCTTATTCAGTAAGAAATATTTCCAGAAATCTAACACAAAGGGGACGCAAACTCAGCTTAAGCACATTTCCATCTCTTATTTAAGCAATTGCAAAAAGACAGTTTTTTAGGTATTAACCAAGCTGTACTACTGACTGACCTATATAATGCACAGAATGGGACCAAAGCAGCCTTCTGTCAGTGGCAGATAGACTTGTTGTTAAAGAGTCCGTCACATCCTTRGCAAGAATACCAGGTTCAGCCTATAGTAGGAGTATCTGACAACAATAACACTGGTATGCTAATTGCTAGACCAAATTTTATTTTAGCTCTATGTGGAGATAAATTATTTAATGCAATTAGCTTGGATCACCATGATCTAGCAGTTTAGACTGCTTTAGAGATTATATTTACTGAAGGTAATTCATACTTTGAAAATATGAACAATCTATCAGAAGGTGTCCTGGTGGACATGACCTTAAAATGACCTTAAAATATCTTTTTCTTGTTTATAGAACAATTTTTTTTATGTCAACTAATTAGCTTAAATAAGGATGAGACCAGAATCTACATGTAACACAACCCTAAAGAAATACAATATGAAAAGTCAATGTTTGTATTTTATTTCAGTTTTATTTCTGTTTTTTTATTAGCTGCTAGACTGAGATAGGATATTCTTGCTTTTGCTAGGTCTATGAATAAAATATACACTAATATATAAGATCTGAACGATTAATTGGTTAAGGAAACCTGGCATTGTGCTATACTTGAAAAGTCCAAGTACTTGTATGATAGTATAATTAAAAAGTATTGATAACACGGRAAAAAAAGAGTAGACAAAATGTGATAAATTGATATACTTACAATAAATTCATATGCTTATTTTTCTCTCASACTAACATCTCATGTACTGAGGAGAGCTCTGCCTCTCAGTAATCCTTCTTGGAAGGCAGATCCCATAGATCATCCGCCATAGTTTCTGAGAAAAATACTGGATCCCAGAACTTACATATATGCTTTACAGACCTATTGAGGTGTAGATGTACAGAGAGACACAAACAGTTAATCTGTATGATTAATACACCGGAAAGATTTTATGACTCAGTGCCAGAAAGTGCGCAAGAGTCCTCCCCACTTTATCACATTACCACCCCATAACTGCATTCTTGATACTGAAGGAGCTTACTTTATTCCCTTTCCCCTCTGCATAAATCATTTGGTTAATCTTTCCCTTGCATACCTTTTAAATAGCACATTGCTCCCTCCAGCTCCTTTTCTCTGATAAAACCTTCTGTAGATTCATTAGTACAATTTTATACAACTTTACCAGAAGAAATATCACACAGACTTCTTACAGGATACATAATTAGCATTGCACTTTAAGCACTGTGTAAGGATTGAAAATGGAAAGACAGATGGTCAAACAGGGAAAGCAATGTTTAATTTGACTCCTGCATGATCTCTGGAGCACAGGGTTCCTGACACAATGACACGTGACTACTACTGGCCTGATCATTTCTGAAGAATCTGCAGCACAGGGACTAATGGCTACATAACGGAGGTCTTATAGCATTTCTTCTCAGTACTTCATGCCCCACTCAAAACTAATGAAATTCTGGTAAGCTACAGGCAATCTTGAAAAGACTAAGGTAGTTTTCTTTAGTTTGAATCCAAGTTTGTAACAATTTGCTTTTATTGTTTTGCAAAATATTTTACACATTTCAAATGAACTATAATATCCTCAGTTTCCTTGTGGCCTATAGTGTAGTAATTTTGACTGTCTTGATACTGCAGTCTTATCACTTATTTCTAAAAACTTAGATATTTGGTAACATACAGATTACTAAGATTTCTTTCGTCTTGTTTTAATAGGATTTTTTAAGTTTTATTAGTTCATTAGCTTCATTTCTTGTGCTAGCAAATCTGCCTCTGGTTGCTACTTTACCTACTCTCCATATCTCTCTAGCACGTCACCATGATATTCTCTCTAACCAGCTTTAGCTGCAAAGGTGACCTAGAGATAAACTGAGTATGCAAACTTGCTTTTTCATTAATTCCCTCAAAAATAAAACTTTTCTCCTCTTAGCAACCCCTTTCTTGTGATGTAGCTAACACAACCACAGTTTTAAAAAGTTCTTTTTGCCCAATTCTTGAAATTTTCTGAACCTTACGTCCTACACCCTATATATACATATATATATATATGTGTATGTATGCGTAGTTTCAAAAGGTGCAGCCCCTAAAAGCCAGTGCATACTAGTCACTTTCTACTTGGAAAGTAGCTTTGGTATTGTAAAGGAGGCTGGTTCAAAGGCTGTATCCTGAGGTGTGCTGACACCTTCATCTCCTGTCCTGTAACAGGAGACAGGAAAGGTAAAAAACAAAACTCAAGACCATTCTACTACATTTTACGAAGCTAAATTATCCTGATCTTACATATGTCCTCTTTCCAAAAAGTCCTATATTTTCTGTAACTCGGATTTTCCCCTCTTGTGATGGAGGGAGGGCTTTTTCTTTTTCTTTCCTCTTCTCCCCAAGGTATATTTATTGTACAACTTAGTACATTCCTGGTTTCAAGCTGCTTGGCTCTGTTATAGCTTTGTGAAAGCATAGTGTTAAAACTATAAATATTGTTTTAAAGAAACAGTAAATGCACAGCCTTCTTTCTCAATCTGCAATTAATATTGTTCTGTAGCCCTCATATGATGGTAATACGGAATAAAATGTTTTACTTCTGTAAATCACTCTCTTCCACCATCCAGTCTGTCCTTCTAGGATCCTTCTAGGATCTTCTAGGGGTTACCCTGAAAGAAAAGAGCTGATATTTTATTTTAACCTTAAAAAAGATGATTCTTAAGTATAGTTCCAGCATAGATATATCTCCCTCAACCAAAATCTTAAAACATTCAGTGAAGTTGAGGCAAACAGTATTCTTTTAAGCATGCAAAGAAAGAAGCTTCAAAAAGCCTGAAAATGTATTACATGAGCTAGCTACAAACCTATTAATACTTGAAAAATGGAGGAGAGACCGAACTGTTTCAAGAAATATGTCTCTACTAATATTGGCACCATCCTCATGGCATTGATTCCTTGATTAAAAATCTAAGTTCCATTGAAGTAAATGGGACTTCTGCCTGCGTCTAAAAGAGCTTTATTTTTTTTATATAAGCCTGGTATGATTTAAATAAAGAAGYTGGGCAATTTTCTAGTGTTACTAAATTGAATAATACTTTTAGCTGTACACTGTCTGTGACTATGAAATCTATACATGTTAAGATTCTTGGTTTCATTTCTTCCCTTAAAAGTTTCTACAGGATAAGGAAGCAAAATTTAATTTAGCCAATTACTTTAATAGGAAATCTGAAAGAAAATTGTTTTAGGGAATTGTTTAATTTAATTTACAGTAGTCACATTGAAATAGTATTTCTTTCATTATTTTACCAAAACACATGTTATTTGCACAGATTTATTTCTGAAAGAACAGTAATGTACACATTTATCCTGATGTAATCAATGATTCTAATGCAGAAGCATCCCCCCCCACACACACACACACACAAAGACATTGGTTTCTTGACTAAAAATAAATCACAACATAGTGCAATATTATCTACATATACAAGAAATATTGGGTGCTAAGTAATAATGGAGATAGATCTCTTTTTTTTTTTTTTTTTTCTGTGACTTTAACACATTATTTTCTTCTTGAAATTTCTTTAGGGAAGGTAGACATACTATCCAGCACTGTTCATAAAAGTAATACAACTAAGGTGCACTCCACATAAAAATCATGTAAAAACACAGATGCTTATTTTTATCTAATATGACCAGAATTCTGCACCTAGCTATTCCTAGAAGTATCAAAACTCTCTTCTTTTAGGACTSTTTCACACTGAATCTTGAAGGATGATTGAACCATTTCAACCACCTCTGATGCACATTATAATATCCAACTCAGTTGAAAGCAACAGTCAGCCATGTTAGTAGAAAATCTCCAGTGGAATAATGGCTAATGACATACAGAGGTAGAAATTTGGCTGTGGTTATTGTATGTACTTATTTTTGCATAAGAGAATATTGGTTAGAGTTTATGTCCAGAATGGAAACTGCCAGATTTTGTCTTCTTCACTATCTGACTTTTTCCTCAGGATTCAAACCTTAATTTCTCCTCTTGCAAGAGGTTAATCTAAACAGCAGGCTGGGAGAGTAGGAAGTTGGGTTCTCCACCTTTAGCAAAGAAATATATGAAAGGCTCTTAGGATCATAGGGAAGGCAGATTTCAAAGCTTAATTATTTGAGTATGAACTTGAAAGTTAAAAAGTCTCTAATTCGTGCTCCTACAATTATTTACATGCTTTACATTTCATAATATATGAATAAAATGCAAAAATGCTTTAGCAGATGAATGGTCTCACCGGTGGGTTAAGAGCCAAGAGATCTGTTATGCTTACTCTTTCTCATCCCATAGATCTTAGATTTGTAGCTGCAGTGTCAAAGGTCTGGTAGAAGAGCTGGAGAGGAAGCTCCCTCCCTTTTCCACTGGCTAAGTCCTTCTCCAGGGAAATGGGGTTTGAACTGCCTCAGGCTGCAGAAGCCACAGAACCTAGATATGTTCTCTAGACTATTCTACRAAAGATGGGCAACACTGACGCTTTCTGACATTTCAGAGAAGGGAAAGGGGAAAAGATCCAGTTTTCCAGACAGAAAGGCTCTCAGTCTAGAAGGAGAAAGATTCACCTTGTGAATCCTCTTCAGATATAATTGCTGAATTTTGCCCGAAGAAGGAGAYCGGTGAGTTCTCTCCTATTCTCTGTTGGACAATCTGTGCATTCGCCTGCTTATGGTGCTGGCTACTGATAATTTTGTTYCTTGGTATCGAATTCTTTTCCTGAACTGTAGGTGGAAGTTTGGCAGGTAGTGGGAAATAATAAATTTCACTCTGGGAACCAAATGACTACTGTATATACAGACCATGTCTCTCTTTGCCCTACCATAATTCTGAGACTCTGTTTTGATTTCCATGTGCATTTTTATATAAAAAGAGGGGTGCAGAATATACAGGTATTTCAACTGATGTTTTGCAATACTGAATTGGCATTTTTTACAGAGAGACCTCATTTAACAATGAAGAATTAAAATCAAAGATTAGAGACAAAGTAACTATTAACCCATATTGAATTGTTTGCTTATACATTACAAATAAAGTCTCTAGAAGTATGTATAATGTCCAAAGAGGATCCCTTTTTGTGTTTGATGCCTATGCTAAGAGACAAATCAAGGAGATCTACTTGATGTATCAACTAAATATTGTGGTTGTGCAACACTGATGCACTGTGGAAAGTACACAGATTGTTTGATATAACTTATATTTATTGTACAACTACTGTAATGATAAGACATAATTTGATCGAGGCAAGATTGCACTAAACACGTCAGAAAGATAATGTTTGCTCTGAATAAATTATTGTTTGAATAAACAAAACATACAAAGGAAATGCTATTATAACCATTTTTATTAGTGACTGACTAAAGCAAAACAAGCAAAATAAGAGCCATATCAATTTCATAACCACTAATCAAAACTTTTTTTTTCAAGTGCTAAAGAAAAATATATGAAAAATCAAATCTTATGAGTCATAGGCTTTAAACATTAAAGCCTTAATTTTATTTTTTTGACTTCCATTAAGGCCTCCGTTTTAACTTTCCATCTTAATTTTTTGTTTACAAAGCATTACAAGCATGAAAATTATAGTTTTCTTGTATCCATTAACAGGTTCAAGAACAATAAAATGCATGAACATGACTGAAACAAGATCAGTCTTCATCAGGAGGGATCCTGCACCTTCGCTGTGCACTATTCTTAGTCCTCACGCTTCATGTAGAAAAACACACCTCACAACAAATGATTTTTTAAATATAGCTTACTAGCCAAACAATTTGGCTTGTTAAAATCATAATTTGGTAATCAGATTGCTTAAATCCTATTAAGCAATCCRAATATTCCTTTTTTTTTTTTTTTTTTTTTTTWAATCTAACCAGCTGAGAAGGTCAGAGTTGTCAATTAAAAAGGAAGAGGCCAGAATTGATACCATGTGCAAAGTATATATTTATAACCTTGGCCACCTCAATTGTCATCTGATGCTAAAGTAAAGTTACAGTTGTGATGCTATTAAAGGCAGCCAAAWTGTGACTGGTTCAGTAAATAGACTGTCTACATCTGCACCCCAGCATGAAACCTTAGAGAGCTGTGCGAAATTGTGAAATAGCATACCTTATTTCATTTTGAAATACAAAGAAAAATTTGTTGAAAAAAGATGAAATTTATAACTCCTGAAAAATAACTTTGAAACAACAGGTGGGGTTTGTTTGTTTGTTTGTTTGTTTTTTAAATATAAGTCTGTCTTTGGTGTTGAATAAACTGCTCTGTAGACATCAATCTCAGGTAATTTGTTTTTACCTACTTCCGCACACCTTTATTCAAGCTGACTATCTATCAATGACTAGAGCTAAAAGTTCAGGAAGTTTCCCTCTGAATAAAGGAAAAGGAAAACAAACACACAAGAGGCTGCCACTTCTACATACCTTAACATGATTTTTGATACAAGGATAAGGGTATGGCGTAATAGGAAGAAAAAGGCCCGGATTTTCTCAGGTCATCTAGTTAATGTCAGTAGATTGCTAAACAGAGACTGAGATCTTGTAGACATGGTCAGCCAGTGAGGCAGAGTGAACACAAGGCTCTGTCTGGCATGGTTGCCTCCCCTGGTCTGAAGCCATGAACCAATAACAGTGGCAATCATGAGAACAGTGGGAGATTAAATCAAACCCTAACAGCAACATGTAGACAGTGATCACCCCCATGGATTCTTCCTCAGACATTTCCTGGCAAATCATTAGAGGTGTCACTCTTCTGATGCCRCTGACATCACCTAGTCTTACACTCAGCTTGAAAAAATCCAGCTATACAGTTAAAATTGAGCAGAGCTATAGGCAGTTGAGATGAGTGGCTTACAAATGATGACTCAGGCAGCCTTAAAAAAACTAATAGTGTTACCATAGCTGGTAACCTGGTACTATCAGTGCTTATGACCCAAAAGTTCACAGGAGTATATAAATCCATTCTCTTTTGTTTCAAGAGAATCTGATGTTATATTTGTCTAAAAGGTTAAAAAAAAAAAAAAAAAAAAAAGACAAAAATAACATATATTGGTAGCCAAAATTTAATTTAGTTTTGATTCTGAAATCTCTGTACGGGTCTGCTGAAGAAGCTGTTCATGGACATGTTCATTTGGAGGAGAGTCAGTGAAGCATACTGTCCAAAGTAAATTGTTAAATAAGGCTTATAATTAGAATTAGCTCCTTCCTTCCAAAAATGTTACTGATCCCAAGAGCCATACAATCATTTTTAMTATTGCAAAGGAGAAATATGAACCAGGGGTGGGATATATCTTGTCTCAGACAGCTAGCCTTAAGATGTTTTCTGCATTTGATGCCTACATCTGAGTCTATTGTCTAGATTTCATTCACAGTGATGAAGAAAAATACACAGTCAGAGACTGCTATACATTTATCTTTAAAAATATAAATGTAAAATCACTTCTGTGAATTGACCCCTAAGTGATCCTCTTCTTTCCACTAACAATGAAGAAAACTTGATTAGCATTAATGTCATCATCTATATAGTAGATATCTAAAATAATTTGTTATAAATCACATTCTGCATTGTAAGATTATTTTCCCCCATTGTAAATTACCAAATATTCCTCCATTTTAACAATAACAACTGCTCTCCTTAGTTCCCTCTCTCCAAAAGCAGTTTTCATTTTTTCTCCTTAATAAAATGCTAGTCATGCTGAAGATAACGTTTTTCTTAAGCTTCTTTCCCACCTTTGCTATCCAGATTATAGGCCTATACTGCTTTTTCTCTTCTCTCTTAAGTTCTGGACCTTTTGCTTATTATTTCCACCTGAAGCCTACTTTGCTTCTTCAAATTCATTTCAGAGTGAGGATGGATTTGCAGTCAAATGAGTATTCACCCAGATACAGATACCTAACATAGCCAGCTGTTTTCTAGATAATCTCCCAACTCAGCTAAAGGTAGTTAAGTTAGGTCATTCCTAAGCCTCATATATACCTACTAATCTTTGCCACAAAAAGAAGATCAGCCTGATCTGAATGTTAATCTGTGCTTTATGGTAAAAGAACTACTTTAGGATTTGGTGGCTGTTATCTTTTCTATTCCATGGCTGTATGAAACAGTACTGCAACAGGGAAGGTAAAAGATGTTTTCTGTCTTCTCTCACTGTCTTCTTTCCTCACTGAGGAAAGATCTCTGTAACAAAGCATTATTTGGCTGTTTGAAAATATGAGAGGTTCTTGTTGGTTTTGTTTAGGAGAATCCAAAATTTAAATTACTGTTGAAGTATATTAATTTAGAAAAWTGACAGCATTTTGAGATTTTTTTATTCTAATTTTAATTTTCTTCTAATAATACCATTTTWAAAATAATCAGAGATATAAATAAGGCTGTATTGTCCAGAATAAATGCAATGATATAAAGGTACAGTAATATCAAAGAGCAGACTAGTTCTTCATTAAAAACTTAACAGATTAATTAATGGTGGTCAAAAAGGTCTTAGAGTACTCAGATAAATCTGATTTCTTTATATGTGATTATAATAATTGAGATGAAAAATGGTGATATAATTTAGTTGAACTTTCATGAYGCTTAACCTAGTGATCATGCAATTATGATTAAAAACATACACAATTAATGTAGTGTATTTTAAATGAATGAAATTTGGTGTCTGATAAACCTTAAAACAAATCTCAGTAGAAAATGATGAGCAAAACAAATGTTTCTGCTAGAATTAGCAAAATTATCACAAAACACATATTGTAAGAGACATTTTGGYAGTTTCACAGAGCTGGAAGACCAGGAAATATTAAACATATAATCAGCCTACCTAAAGCCTTCTGCATTTTCATCATACTRAATTGAAACTCTTTTAGACAGCCCATGCCATTGTGTTACATTGCCTAATCACTTTTGCTTTGTCTGCTACCCTCTACTAAGTCAAAGAAAACAAAGTAGCATCTATGGTCATTTCTTTAAAACTAGTTGTATTATTTCATTCCTGATGTATTCTTTCCTAAGCCAAAAGTCCTTGGGTGTTTGTTTTGTTAAAGTTTTTATGTCACCTGATGCATAGAGAAGGACTCATCATATACACATTCTGTGTGGTCTGACTGCTGGGTTTAGCAGACTTTGCTTATATACATGTGTGTGTATATATATGTATATATACATATGTGTATATATATGTATATACCATATACATGTATATGTATACATATATGTATACATATCTGTATATACATATACGTATATGTATGTATATATGTATATACCATATGTATATGTTATGTATATGTATGTATGTATATACCTTCTCCAAATTACTAAGCAAAAACTTTGCCAGATGAATCTTTCTTCATGAGCACCTGAAATAAATTACTGGCAACGTGCTAAGCAACTTAGTAAATTTCTTCCATTCAAAAGCTGTTCTCATTATATATACATATGTAATACAAAATCCTTGCTAGCATTCCCTGTACTGATTTCTTTGTTTWCATAGCAAATTCCTGCCTTTGTCTTTTCCATAACAGAGAGTAAGCCTAAATCATCCAGAGATCCAATGGAAAATATTAACATGCTTCTGCAAGCCTGAAACAAGATTTTGTTGGTTGTGTGTGTTTTCTTGAATTTGGGTTGCTATGATTCTATTGCTGTCTTTCAACATACATAAATACTCCTGCTCATTATCTTGAATCAGTCATTTGTTTTACTGTCAATAACATCAAGACTAATATTAGAAACAATCCTGCACTTAAATTTGGCATATTTAGTAAATCAGTTTTTCTACTGTGAATGCCTGAGGTCCCTATATGTGTGAAAAGAGAGAAGAATATCACGAAAGTATATTTGGTTTGTCATTAGGTTTAGGTATCTTCCTAAGAAATACTGATTACCACTCTACAACCATCATTAAAATCATTAAACAATCATTTAAAAAATGGCAAAAACGAAGATGTTATAGTAAATACTTTGGAATCCTGAATGCCTTAATTAATGCTCCTGCTTTAAATTTAGGACATATTTTTAATTTTTCTCATTGAAATCTGCATCAATAATCAAATCATTATTTTGCTTACCTATTCTATAAAATATATTAAAACAGGTTACTTGAAAAATAATAATAATAAAAAAAMCTCTAAAAATTAGAGTTCTCTTTTAAGTAACTGATCGTATACATAATGGTCATATCTCTTCCCAGTGGTGGCCACTGAGGGGCACAAGGGGTAATGGGTACAAGTTGAAACACAGGAAGTTCCATCTCCATGTGAGGAGGAACTTCTTTCCTGTGAGGGTGACAGAGCCCTGGAACAGGCTGCCCAGAGAGGTTGTGGAGTCTCCTTCTCTGGAGATCCAAACCCGCCTGGATGCCACCTTGTGCCCCATGCTCTAGGTGCCCCTGCTGGACCAGGGGGGTTAGACTAGGTGATCTCTAGAGGTCCCTTCCAACSTCAGTCATTCTGTGATTCTGTGATACATAATTACCTGTTATACTTGTTTTCTCATCGAAGAAATCCTTTATTTTATTCTTAGATCATTTAATAAATCAATATAAGACCATACATGTGTGTTTCAAGTGCATTATTTATAAATACGATTTCTAGTAACTCCCATTAGAGCAGAGCGATAACAGTTGCATTATGAATAGGAGGAAACTGATGTTTTAATAGTTCTGCAGGTAAACAATATTTTTCCCTATGAGATGTCTTAGTGCAAGACCGTTTACTGTCCTTGATCTACATTTGAAACTGSCATTGACATCAGCAGCCATTCATTCCTGGTCAACAGTAATGTGCAGCCTCAACTTATCTGCAGCATTGCTTAAGACTTCAGCCATGTTGTGGTGCATGAAAAAAAATGTTGCTAATATATCTTTAAAATCACATGTTCTTACAACCACATCGCAACCTTACGGGTAAAAAATGTATAAAATATTACTAGGTTATAAATGGAATAACTATATAAATGTCATTTTGCTCACTAAAATATTTATAAAAACAAAACATTGTTACGAACTGAAAATCCACTCATCTTCACTTTTTTTTTTTTTTTTTTTTTTAAGGAAGCTTTGATTAGAGAGAAAAAAAAAGATAGCAATAGCAATAGTTCCTTTAGAAACAAAAAATCAAAAATAGCATGACAAAAATGATTTAAACTAGTTATTTCAAAATATACTTAAAATATTTCTTAGTGGATAGCTCTTCAAATAAGTGTATAGCTCTTCAGGCCTAAATTCAGTTTTTAGTGTTGAATGTACATTGGAACATATATTTTATCATTTAATTCTAAGGTAACGACATTAAAGTGAAAGAGTCTGGGGAGCTGGGTACTGTAGTAGCTTGATTTCTTTGATTATTTATTACAGTATTTGTCATTTTCTTTTCACAATTTTTATTTTAATAATGTGTCATTCACTCTTACTTATTTTTGTTTTTATTTTTACAAAGCAATAGTGTTTTATATTTTTGTTGACTGCCTCCTGGGTTAGAGGACTGCATAGATTACCTACTCCAGCTATAGTTTGCATCCAAATTAATGCCACATCTGTAACAAATTGGGATGCTCTCTTATTGTCAAACAATGTAGGGCCAAGCTTGGCAAATTAGTTAGTATTAGCATATAGACCTTCTGGCAGGAAGGGAACACTTTCTACTTGGAGCTGGGCATTTTGCTGGATTTGTCAACTCAAAGCTGCCACTGGCCTCATTAYCTCATTTGTCTTAGTTAGTCTAAATTGGCATTTATGTCTTCATGGCAAATGTTTGTTTTTACAAATGAGCAATAGAGCAGTGAGTAGAAGACATAACATGAGGACTTTTTCCCTGAAATTTAACTGAAGAATGCTATAGTTGGTGACTGGCTTCTCTTATTTTAATTCCCAGGGAGTTTTGAAAGCTATCTTTCCTTCTCCTGACTCAGTAAATGCAAAGTTGTGGAAAGAGAGGTTATGAAACTAATGTTGAATATATTTCTTTTCTATTTTGATTTTTTTAAAATAATGTCAACATGTCTTGCAATTAAGTATTTTGAAACTATAACCAGATCAACAAGAACCACTGCTGCAGTCATGATGATGTATTTATATCCCATTTAATAGGGTCGACAAGAACAGGCAGGCAGGAAGGTTATACATCTTATTAAATAACATCACATTGCACTCTGGGCCACAAGATGACAATGATAGAATTTTTCAGTTAATCAGCATAGAAAGCCATTGCACAGAAGAGAGCTATAAGTGTTACATAATATGCTTTTATGCTTACTGATATCTGGCAGTGCAATCTCACTTCCAGTCATGTTCTGAAAATGACATTTTTAAAGMACATTTTAAGTCCTAACAGCAATTTCCTGGCATAAGAAAAGTTCTTTTACCCTCCTTTCAAATTTGCACATATCTCTGAGCAGTATAGAAGGACAGGATAGAAAAAAGGGTTCTAGGCCGATCTTTCTGATGAATTATGCAAGAGCAAATGAAAATGATTACACAGAATAGAATTTATTAACCACTTTTTTTTTTCTGAAATATATAATAATGTTGGAATATTTCCTCAATAGTAAAAATAACATATTATAGAAATAAATTATTCAACTTTTATAAAAAATGTTATTATTTTGTCATCTTTCACTCTGCTGCCTAACAGCTACACTGTAGACTTGTGAATCAGTGTATAATATAAAAYGTATATAAAGACCACAGTTACAGTGTCCAAGTAGGAGAGACTAAATACGTTGATGAACCAGGTTATGGCTTGAATATCCTCATCATGGTCTTACAGAATTTGGGGCTGCATCACTGGAAAATCTGAGGACAGGGAGGATCCTATTGCAGTTTAGTCTTTAGGACAGCTGATAGAATAACACTGTGAAACTGTGAGAGTTTACTATACATGCCTTCCTAGAAAGGATACTGCCATTTGCTCTATTGACAGCTAAAACTGCCTGTCACAAAATGTCCAATGTTATCGAGGTGTATTAAGCATGCTGCCAAATGACRACGATCTGAAGCCAGAGAGGAGGAAACAAGTCATCTAATGACCAAATGATGGGAATATAGACAATACATTTTAGCTTCTCCATTTGACCTCCAAGATCCCGGAATTTCTGGAAGTTATTGACAAATGGAGCTTCTGGACAATTTCCTTAAGATTTCTTTAATATATTTCTTTAATACTATGTAGGCATTTCATAAATTCTCTCTGTTAAGAAACATGATTTTACAATATCACAGTTTTGCTTGTTAGAAAGGTATGCATGCGGTACTACCAGGGTAGGCAATTCTCTATTGTGCTTCTTCTAAATTAATTGAAAGACTAATAAGAATGACATAAAATTGAAGAATTTTTACAATTTTGCTATAGGGGCAGAGTTAAGATTGTTAACTATAACCAAAGTTAAGACAAACAATTTAGTAGCATAGTAGTTTAGTGAATTTTTGACACGTGAACATTAGTACATCACTGAAGCTTTTCATTTAAAATGTCATGTAGTTTAAAAATAATAATAATTTATTTTAAATTATAGATGTGACATTTTAAGTAAAAACCTTTTAATATAATAAGCAATTTGGACTATGGTAATTACAAGTGCCTCAATTTTCAGCAAAACAACTCATAAATTCTTTGACACTGAAAGATATAATCTGATGTTAATGAAAAAAATAGCTAAGTTGAGGCCAGACTAAATGTTTAACATTCATTAATATGTTTTATGAGTTTATTCTTTAAAAAAAATTCATTTTATTTCTTATTGCATGTTTTATTTTTGATTCCTAGCCTAATATTTTACAAGCAAGTTGCCCTTAAGAAAATCCACAGTTCTTTAAAGATATAGCTTTATCTGGTGATCAAAAAAAAAAAAATGTTAGGAAGCAATAAGTCATTTATCTCTGACAACATCACTCAATGCAGAAAGTGAGAAGGATGGCACAGTTTCAAAACATTTGTGACGAATCTTACAAGGATAAAAACTGTATTCTTTTTCATTTAAAGAATTAAAAGCTCTATTTCATTTTTTTTTAAAAAAAAAAAACTTTCTCAATATTCATTTGAAAGTCAGGCTTAGAGTACAAAAGTTAGGGAAAAAGAAAGGCTGGAATTGGACGTATATCATCCAAGGAACTTCGTAAGCAAGGAAGGCATAGAAATAAAGAAATCAGTTCTGCTGACTTTTTTATCTAAGAGGACAAGAYGACTAAGAGACCAGAAATTCATAAGATAGATATGTGTGACATCATTATGTGACATCATCTGTGACATCATTAATTTTCAGTAGAATGCAAACCTCTAAAAAAAAAAATAATAAAAAAAAGACAGGAAAAAATTCAGAGGACTCCTGGAAGAGAACTGAGTGGTCAGAGACGTGAAGAAATACCCAAAAACAAAGCAGTAATGACCACACAGCAGGGTAGTAGCTATTCAGGAGGTTTCTGGAGAGTACTGATACTCTCCAGAGAAAGTCTCTTCCTAACATAGATGACTGAGGAGCAGAGAAGGAGAAGAAGTTTACTGGACCCAAAGCATATAAACTAGGGGAAATGTGGCTGGCCATGTGAAGCTCAAGGACAGCCCTGACTGCACTGAGCATGAGAAGGTAGAGTTCAGAATCCCAAGGAGAAGGTAAAAGAAGAATTACAAGACTTCAGGAGAGCTTTGGCTTTCTCAGGAATCTGTTTGGAAAACTCCCAGGGAATATTGTCCTAGAAATAGGAAGGATCTGGGAAATCTGGTTGATTTTCAAGGAATCACATCCTCTAAACTCAAAAATAGCCCATCCTGATGAGCAAGAAGTCAAACACGGACTCATGAGGTCTGTATGGATAAACATGGAATGCCTGATTAACTAAAATATAAAAGGAAACACAGAAAAGGTAGAATCAARCACAAATGATGCAGGAGGAATACAGAAACATTGTCCTAGCATGAGGAGATGGGATCATGCAACTCAGTGACAAAAGTCATATAAAAGACAGAGGTACTCAATGTCTTCTTCAGTGTTTRCCGGTAAGATTGTCCTTCAGGAACCCCAGGTACCTGAGAGCAGAGGGAGAAGTCTGGAGGAAGGTTTACCTTTGGTGAAGGGCAGGAAATGTTAGAGAACACTTAAATACAACTGGACAYACTGGAGACTTGTAAAATGGAGAATCCATGGGATGTGACAGATCCACTCACAACTGCTGACAGAGCGGGTCATGTGAGGACACTCTTGATTATATTTGAAAGATTGTGGTCATGGGGAGATTTTTGTAAGGACAGGAGGAGATCAAAAGCCACTCCTATGTTCAGATAGGGTGCCGACATTCAAGAGAACCTTGACAAACCTGACAGAGAGGAATTTTCTTAAGTCCAACAAAGTGTTTAGTCTTGCATTTGGGGAGAAAGAACCCCATCCACCAGCAGAGGTTGGGGATTGACTGRCTACAGTGCAGCTTGGTGGAGAAGGCTGTGTGGAGTAGTGGTGCACAAACTGAACTTGAGTCAGCAATGTGACCTTGTGGCCAAGAAGGCAAAAGTTCCTGGATAGCCTAAGGAAGAACATTGCCAGTAGGTCAAGGAAGGTGGTCCTCTGCCTTTACTCAGCACTGGCGGGGTCACATCAAAAGTATTGTATCTGGTTCTGGGCTGCCCATAATACAAAAGGCTATATATTTACTGGAATGAATCTAATAGTTAAGGGCCAGAATGATGGTTAAGGGACTGGAGCATCTCTAATACAAGGAGGGGCTGAGAGAGCTGGGACTGTTCAGTCTGGAAAAGACTGARGAGGTATCTTATCAATGTGTAAATATCTGCAAAGAGGTTATAAAGAGGATGAGGCCAGACTCCTCTTCCGTGGTGCCCAGTGACAGGACTGGGCATGGGCACAGACTAAACCACAAGGAATTCTACTGTGTGATAAGGAACATCTTTTTAATGACTGATCTGAATGGGTTGCTCAGAGAGACTATGGAGTTTCTGTCTTTGGACATATTCAGAACCTGGATGGATAGCCCTTGAGCAACCCTCTCTGGCTGATCTCGCTTTAAGCAGGGAATCATCCAAGACGTTCTCCAGAGATGACTGCCAATCTCATCCCTTCTGTGGGAATCTGATAAGATTCTGTGATTCATTGACTAGTTTTGAACCTGAGACACCTGTGATAGGAGAAAAATACAACATGTGAGAGGCAAAGCATTAGCTTAGAATATGATCTCTAACTGGATGTTGATCCAAGACTAGGAAGTCCTTGATCAAATTTGAAAGAGGCAATTGTACATAGCTTAGACTCTAGGAACAACTAAAGTTTCTGACTGTCATTGCATCTATAACTAGATGCACCTTCCTTTATAAGCTTTTGTAAAATTAGTGAGATAATAGTATCTGACCTCAGAAAAATTCAGACTAATGAAAGAAGTACAGAATGGAAAGGGTATCAATGTTTTAGACCTGAGAAACACTATTTGACCATTGTTTAGGCTCCAGCTAGAAGTAATTGTAATTTACCTTTCGATATAACTAGCAACATTAAGCAATTCTATTTGTTTGATTTTTGCCATATAGCTAATATTTCCCCTGTCACAGGTTGCATATAATTTCTGAGTACTTTCATGCCATAAAGAATTTAAAGTGCTTTCACAATTTGCCTCCAAATCATCCTATGTTCTGTGATAATTAAACACAATGTGCAGTTTGGCACATCAGTGCTCTAACAAGTACTTCTCTCAAAATGGGGAGGAAGTAAATGAATCTTATCATTGCTTAGCAATTGTCAAATTGGTGGCCATGCAAAGTGAACATCTCTTAAAAGGGCCTCAGGTACAAAGTTAAACATCCATATAGCTTATACCTCCAGTACATCATGAAGACAAAGCAGTAGCAAAGGCACTGCAATTTCTGTAATGATGTCTTCTTATCATTGCCTAAAGGGAACACATTCACAGAAGAGAGAACCATGCTTACTGAATCCTTTCTCTCTCTGAGAAAGCTGCCAAAACSAAGTATTTGAGTTGTTTGTGATGTTAACATCTATAAAGAAGCATAGCGCTACCACTTCATTTCACATACAGGAAGGAAACAGCCATCTTTTGACAAAAACTCAATAACAACTTCCTGAACCAAATATCAAGATGGTCAAATGTCTTATATCCAAATTTCTAGTACCTTGAGTTGCTTTCTGTCCAGGTGCCTCTTTACATGCACTCTGTTCAAACCCTTATTTTCTTGATAAAAAGCAAATTAAGTTATCAGAAAAAAAATGGGATCTGTACCTTTTGCTATATAAATTTAGGTCAAAGTATTAAAGGAGTGGTGCTTGTCAGAGCAGAACAGCTAACCGAACCAAAGCTTCCCATTGTAAATTTCAAATTCCAAGATCTGCTACTTTTACTAAAACACTACCCTTCCAGTATCATTGTATTGCTCTTTGACTTAGACAATGTCTAATTGTTCATATTTCAGTCTTTTCAGAAGAGTTCAGAAGTCTTTTTTCCTCCTCCAGCAACCTTTGAAATGCTTAACCACTACTGTTACTTTTCTCATTTATGTATTAAGAATGAGTTTGTCCTTATGTCTCTGTTCACAGAATTTGAAAAACAAACAAAAACAAACAAACAAACAAACAAACAACAACAACAAAAAGGAATTTAAAGACTAGTGCTGTGGTATGCCTCGACAACAGTTGCTGGTGCATGAATAGGTAGCTTCTGGAGGCCTCCGGGTTTCATTAAGGAAAAGTTGTGAAAAATCTGTGATCACTGTGGTCCATGTGTTTAATCCTTCTCTTTTTCTTTTTTTAAGGTTTTATATTACCGGAAAATATGGTTATTGTAACTAAATCAGCAATGTGTGTGATTCATGCTGGAGGACAAGAAGGCATTAACATCAAATTCCAAAAGTCACCTTCTTGTTATATTAAGTTACTACTCCAGCTGTCAGTTTAAATTGTGAAAGGATCTTTAAAGAGATATTTTAGGTGGCTAGATCTGTGTGTTTGTTTGTTTTCCTTTATATTTTCCATTTTTTCTGTGAYGCTCCATTTGTATTTTGCACAAATTTGGCACTGTCCTTCAAACTCTGTTCTAATTATTCCCATCGAAGTGTCTCTCAAAAAGGATGTTGCTCTTCAACGTCAAACAAATTCAAGTACTTATATAGAATATGTCATTCATAGTTTGTTCAAATTTTGCTATATTTGACTATAAGAGAGTACAGAAACTATAGACCATTAGCAGATTGGTAAGTCTTCCAGATGTATTTACACTGAGATGGGATTGAGTCTAAAAGCAGGAGTATAGAAGTTTAGCATAGCAGAACATTTTAATTTCCTCTTATTCAGTATCCAAGTAGTATTTTTTCTCCAGTATGTCCATTACTTCCCAGTGTAAATGCATGAGAAATTAAGTGGAGAATTTTTCAACTCTGCTCCTAGGGGTGTTTCTTCCTAATTCACTTCAGAGAGTCCTGAGGCATACAAGTTTACATCCCTTCTAAATTGCTTGGTTTTATTTTTAATCCTATGGATGTTCCCATTAGTGACAAATTACTTTCTGAATCTTGCCAAGTTCTTGGCCTCGGTGATACAATTATCCTCATTACACAAAGTTCATTTTCTATTCAGTCAGCCGCTGTTCAAATTGAGGGGATGTTACACTCTGTGTATGTGCCTGTATAAATATGCATATATTTTTATTATTATTCTTTTAATGCCATTGCAAACAGAAGGGAAGTTTGTGCCATGCTTTAGCATTTCCAGAAGGGTGAACTTTACAGTGCGTTGAGAATACTACTTGAGACAGAGGCAACTTCCCTGCATTCCTGAAAGGAAAGATTACTTTCATACTCGTTGATCCTCTCCATAGAACAGCAGCTTATCTTCCATAGGGTAAATGTCCATTTTGCAATTATATATTTCTGTTTCAATTTTATTTTTTTCTATCTGTCAACTGAATACTTCTTGAAAGCTTGAAATATTAGTGTTCATAAAGCATTTCTACATTATTCAATTACTAKTTCTTACTGATTTGTCTCTACCTCAATAGTTGGTAAACTACAGACCAAACAATTCATGAACTAGAGAMAAATTATCAAAAGTTTGATCTGATCATGAGCTAGAATTAATATTCTATGCACTATGTGAATTCTATTTATTATTATGTATATATTACACATAATTTTGCTAATCATTTATAAAGTGTTCTGTATATTAACTATCTGTGAATGTGATTGTCAGCACCTAAAAGTTATTCTGACAGTAAGCATTTTCACCCTTAAATATGACTGGACAAGTTTCATTTAGAGTATTTCAAATAGTCACTAGTATTTAAATTAGCAACAAAATAAAAATTAGAATTAGAAATTTGCAATATGTGGTATACCAATGCAGTTTGTAACTGTGTTTTTAAAGTAGATAATTCCTCCAACAGCTCTACTAAGAATTATTTTTGACATCAAAGTATAAAGTATATGTTTCCTCACTCTTTTCATGTAGAAATTCCTCCTAATGTTTAACTTGAACCTCTCCTGGCACAACTTGAGGCTACTTCCTCTTGTCCTATCTGTAGTTATTCTGGAGACRAGATCAATCCCTGCCTCACTACAATCTCCTTTCAGGTAATTGTAGAGAGCGATAAGGTCTCCCCTGAGCCTCCTCTTCTCCACAATAAATAACTCCAGCTCCCTCAGARGCTCCTCACAAGGTCTGAGTTCTAGCTCTTTCTCCAGTGTCATTGCCCTTCTTTGAACATGCTCCAGCATCTCCATGTCTTTCTTGCAGTGAGGGGCCCAAAACCTAACACAGTATTTGAGGTGCAGCCTCAGCTGTGCTGAGCACAGGGGCACGATCACTTCCATTGCCCTGCTCTTCCTGATACAAAACAGGATGTCGTTGGCCTTCTTGGCCACCTGGGCACACTGTCAGCTGTCAGCCAAAACCTCCAGATCCTTTTCTGCTGTRAAGCTCTCTAGACACTCTGCCTCAAGCCTATAGCTCTGCATGGGGTTGTTGTGACCAAAGTGCAGGACCTGGCACCACAAAAACAATTGTTCCCCTGATAGCCTCTGATACTTCCTACTGCTTTCTAAMAGCAATATTTTTAGACCTGTTTTGGGTCCTCCATGGTCGCTGTCAAATCAAGCACCATCTGCTGACTTGTACACTCATAGCTSCAGTAACGCAGCTGCATACAAGCACAGCCCCTCCTCCCTGCCAAAAGCTGTGTGGGKTTTTTTGTTTGTTTGTTTGTTTTTGGTTTTTTTTGTTTTGTAACTCTTTCTCCACATCAGAGAGCAGAGATAATAGGGCTGGTGGGGAGGGAGAACACAGCAATATGACCCTGTCTGAGCAGTAGCAGTTAGGCTAACTTGCAACTCCTAAACCAGTAGTTCCTTGCAACTCCTGATCCTGTAGAATCATAGAATGCTTAAGGTTGGAAGGGACCTCTAGAGGTCATCTAGTCCAACCCCCCTGCACACGCAGGATCCCTCAGAGCATGTGGCACAAGGATGTGTCCAAGCAGGTTTTGAAGATCTCCATAGAAGGAGACTCCACCACCTCTCTGGGCAACCTGTTCCAGTGAGCAGGTTCTGTAATCTCAGCAAGTCAACAGATTAAGTCATCACAAGGCTTTTGCAGTGCCTCACAAGTGATAAACTCTTTGGAAACTGCCTGGCTGACAAGTAGCATCATACCTGTGCTTTCCCTGCACTCTTGTGGATTGCATTTCTGATGCTCTGTTCATTTGGGCTTGTCCACACACAGATGGTGAACATATGAACCAGTCCTTATAGTGAAAGAAAAGCATAACCTGGAAATCTGATCCAGTAGTATCAGAGGAGCTTTTGTATGTTTTCCTAGTGCTAGGAAACTTTTGTCCTCAGTCTACTAACCTTTACATTGCTATTAAACTCTTGTAAATCTGTTTATTTTCTGGTTCTTCCTAAATTGCATCTGTTGATTCAAAAATCCTAATGATTGCTCAATTTTCTTGATATATTCTACTTCAGGATGGGGCTGCTATGCTACTGTGTTACTCAAAAAAAAAATATATATTTCCAATCCAGCAACTTATTTAAGGTACTGATAGCACCAGTATTCTTTTCCTCTTGAACTTCGAAAAGGAGTATTGATGCTCTTGGGTGACCTGCTCAAGACACAAAGTGTGCTGTCTGCTTGCAGTCTTAATGGAATACAGGATCACAGGAACAATGAATCAGCAATGTCAGAWCATGGCAAACCTGTCACAGGCTTCTTGGAAAATAGATTTCCCTCTTATAACACCTTAACTCCCTAGTAACTGACACTTAGATCCGTTAAAATGTAATTTTCTCTAATATGTGCATGCCTGTTTTTACTATGACAGTAGAACTTTTTACTCTTTATATTTGTTCACTATGGATAGCTATCCCACAGTGGTGCAGTGTCAAGACTCCAGGTGTAAATAAATCTGCSTAATTTAGGTCTGCATCTTTTACATACAATACATTTCTCCTGGAGCRGGAAAACAACAACAACAACGACAACAAAACTAATCCTTTTCTACATGGAGAGATAAAGTGAGTACTTCTGAGGACTAGCAGAGGAAGATCTCATATAGCTAGGTATGTATATAGATATCAGTGATCATGTAGCAAGGCTTAGGTGTTTTTTAGTTGGTAGARTATAGAAATTTTCAAATGAGAAAACATAGTTGTCCATTTTATGCTGAACTGAATTGCTTTTAAAACTTAGTTCACTAGCTATCTTCACTGAATATGAATSAGAATTCATGTTCATTAAATAAAGTTTTCATTGACTGTAATGGTAACATAAATTAATCAGATGTAGAACAGTGCACTGAGACAAACAAATTTCATTATCCACAATCAACATCTGCAAGCCACCATCTGGGAGCTGAATCCTTCCCCAAGTTAAGGAAAGACATCTTCAGCATGGATATCTACTCCTCTAACATTTACAATGAAGATATCCATTCAAAATCTTATCAATAACCTGAAGTGAAGTTTAGATTCTATATGGGTTTASAGAGCAAAGTAAAAGAAGCAAAACTACCTTCCTAGTTAGTGCACTAATTACTGCTGATAGTGTTCACAATGACAGAAAAGGAAAAGAGAAATGAAGTGATGAACTGGAAGCTACAAATGCTCACATATCGGTGCTACGATAAATCACATAAATTGTAATAAAAACTGCTTGAGCTAATGTAGTTCACCACTGAAAAACATCTTGCACTTTGAAAAGTTTATAACATCCTATTTTGATCACACTTTAATTCTTTATCTTGGATATTTTATGCCTAAAACATCTTACACAGGCTTTGCCCTAATTACCTAAAATAGTTCTTCCATAGTAATGCGAGGATTTCAATTTTACACCTACTGGATAAAAAAGCCAAAAGAGCAGGCTGTGTGAGTGTGATTATTTCCTCAAAGTGGATTTTAAACCATTTTAAATAAGGCGTAGTCAGTTGTTAAAACTTTTTTTTTTTTTTTTTTATTGTAACTCCTCTTAGTAATTCAAATCGGTATTTTCTGTAATTTTATATATACTATTGAGCATGGTCTCTTCCCTCATTTAACTGAAAAATATTCCATAAAAAAACAGTTAGAAGCTTTTTTATAATATTTTTGATAATGTATTGTAAATTTATTTAAAACATTATCATTTATTGATCTGATCTCAGAAACTAAGACCCTGATACCTAAAATATTTTGCTAGCCACCAACATAGTGGCACAGGCAGGATAAGAACCTAGCTACTTTTCTCAGTCCAAGAATAATTCTTTCTTTATTAATGGCAAAAGCTCTTGATTCATTGAGACTGAGACACCTTTCTCTGGCGTCCTATCAAAATTCTCTCACCTAAAAATCTATCCTTTCTAACCCTACCATCAAAATTTTTGATCTTGTCAGTTGAGTCTTTTTAGACCCCTCAAAATGGCAAGCCAAGCCCTTGCTCACAGCCATATATATATGACTCATATATATATGAGCCTCACAATTCCCGATACTTCAACCTGATCCTGATTGACTCTTACCTGACTTCATCAGTGTTGATATCTACCTTTCAGCCTGTGATCTCTTTATATTCAATGGAAATTATTCCAATGATGGAAATATTCCAGAGTTCTAGTACAAAACTACTTCACATCTGGAAGCACTTTCTATCTTATCATTTATAAGTACAATTTAAGGTAGTTAGCRTAGATGTAGATGTCTGAAATGTAACTACTTTAATGTATCTTTAAAATCTCACCCTATCTTTTTCTCTGTCAAAGTGAATAAGATTCAGTTGCCTAGACACAGTAACCAGCTGTCATCTGAGACACCGAAGGGCATATGGAAATCCACATGGGCCTGGTAGATGCGACACAGGACGTGCAAGAGGCCCATGTCCTTTGCAGCAGCTGCTGGCAGCCAGGCTCCCAGCCTCTGCAGAGTCCCAAATAGCAGTGGACTCTGTGGGAAACTAAACTGAGCCTAGCCAACCTCCTCTTCTTTAATCTTGCTTCTATAACTCTCTTGCAATCTGTCCTCCATCTGTCTCATCCCAAACTTTAAATGTTTAGCCACTTCACAGGTTACCTATAATAACAACTGACTTCTCTTTCTTAACCTCTCCTGCTCTCAAACCAGGCCTCTCCTGCACAGCCATTAAATGAGTATAAAGTTACAGTCAGGAGATATGAAAACTTATTAACGCACCTATGACATACAACATGTTTATTATATATCTTTCATTATAAAAAAATTCTCAAATTCTCTATTCTATTCCTTCACTATTACTCAATCTTCACCTTGCATCARATTATGCCAAATGGAGAACATAAAATCTTTGGGGAAATCATGATTTAAGGTCTTTGCCCTTGAAACTATATATTGCACTAAATTAAAATTATAGTCAAAAAATAATATTAATGATACTCCTGATTGCAAAAGATGTGTGAGATCTTGAAATATGATACTATATGAGTCATGCACCAGATTAAAGATAGACACTGTGTTCAAATTARCAGGAACATCCTTTTCCTATTTTTTAAAATCAAATGGGCCCATTCAAATGCAAGAACACATTCATATTCATGCAGAAACCAAAGATCATCAGAAGCAGTAGTGCATAAGATCAGTATAGTGACACTTTTAATATTAGTCACTTATTTAGTATTCAGAATAGTTCATCTCTTGAGGATTTTCTTGACAGACACTAAAGAGAGATATACTAGAGTAACACATTAAAAATTATTCTTGAGACATTTTGGTTTGTCATTAATTCAGTTCATTTCAATTATGCAACCAAAAATCTTTTTAAAAAAAACTTTGTTTTATAGAAACCACATATTTTGACCTCAAAATGCTGAAGTACCACCTGTACATAAGTGTATGAGAGGAAAGAAAAATACATATCAATATTTAATATCTCTGGGCTAATTCCTGGTTCTGCTGAACTCAATGACAAAATCCTAAATGTTATCTATGGAAGCATCATTTGACCATATTTGTTTTTGGTATAACAACATGTGCAAATRTTAGGCAGAACTGGTCAGTTATATATGCTCATATATGAGACCTATTATATGAGACCTCATATTAAATGAGACCCACTCGTAAAATTGATTTGAAGAAAAACCCATCTGTCACAATCTTTTTCCTTCTCCCAGTGCAGCAGAGCTTTCCATTATTGTCTGCATTAATTTTCTTTAGTACTTATGTGTTCTATTGACCAAATATGTTTTTGCTTCACATTTGCAGTTATTTCAGTTATTTAACATATATTCCTAGAAAATAAAAAGTGTTAGAAATATTGAAGATTAGTTTCATATTAGAGATCACAGGCTTAATTCTGTTGTTTTAACATAGCGCCTTATTCCACTTGAGATTTCCTTGGACATGATGCTGGGCCTCCAGATATCACTGTAATAAATTACAGGTCTCTCAGAAGTACTCTGCCGTATCTGCCAGTTCCATGCAGGTGTCTCAGACATCCATGATCCTCTCAAATGATGCTAAATGCCTGGGGGATGGACAGCTGCACCCCTCGTGCAGGGTCCAGTGCCAGGTTATAGACACCTCTAGGTAAGGTTATAAGCTCTCCTTCCCTTAATGAAGCTCTTCACAGGGAAGAMTGACCTGTCCAAATAAAGATGTATAATGCTATTTCAGATGAACCATGCTAAGGCATAGTTCTCCAGGGCACAGCTGCAATTAGAACCACAGCACGGCATCTCTCCGTGTAGCTTTGGTTTCCCTTAGGCTTCTTAAGTGACATTGTGAGTCATTTTTTTTTTGTGCAGTTGAATCCAATCCTGTCCCTATACATAGAAACCCAAATCAGTTTCTAACTGCAAGGACATTACACACTTTTGTCATCACCTTGTGGAGAATTGACTTGCTCTGTATAGTACCTGTATAGTATAGGGTGACAGAGCACTGGAACAGGCTGCCCAGAGAGGTGGTGGAGTCTCGTTCTCTGGAGATCTTCAAAACCCGCCTGGACATCACCCTGTGCCACATGCTCTAGGCGACCCTGCRTGTGCAGGGRGGTTGGACTAGATGACCTCTACAGGTCCCTTYCAACCCTAGGCATTCTATGATTCTATGATTCTATGATATGATACCTGACACAGAATGAGACTATGCAAATCTCATCTCTTTTTCACAGATGCTTGCCACTTTGTTTTGGTTACCTACTCAGTCAACCAGGAGAGATGAAACCTAACCTGATGTCAACATAGATTATAAGCATTCACAATTGTTTTWAATGGATTGAATAGAAAAAGATAGTAGCTTTATTTGGATAAAATCTAAATGAACTTTCTAGATACACCAATCCATCTGCAACAATTTTACTGAAGTGTTAGTTGAATATCATATTTATATATGTTTAATGTACACCATCAGAGATAATATGTATCCTTTAAAAGTATAGTTTGTTGAAAATAAACCCTCACATAATGTGAATATAACCCAAGGCAACAGATCTGAGAGTAATATAAAATCTTTTGTTTATTTTTAAGGAAAGAGATTTTTTTTTATTCCTTTTCCCTTATTAAGTAAATAAGCACTGGACCTCACAGTAGCCCTACGTATCTAATTCAGAACCACCACTGAGTAGCAGGTTACTAAACTAAAGTGTTTTCTATTGTGTTCATTTAGGCTTGAGTATTTTCTAGTGTGTCCAAAGCTGTCAGGTATGGTTCGTTCTTTCTCTTTATGCCCAACCAGAGAATTATGTTCAGTTTCATTTTCATACTTCTTCAAATACACTTATGCTAAAGAAAAAAAGAAAGTCTTATCTCCTTTGAGCGAGAAGGATGCTTTGTGCTAGAAGACTAGAGCTATTAACCATAGTCCTCAACAGTTGTTGAGCACTAGGTTATCTCGGCCAAAATAAGAAATTTGAAAATGAAAGCAMAGTTCTTAAATTTGGCAAGATTTTTTTTAAAAGCAAAGGTCAGGATTCTTTGCATCTAATTTGAGACATTTATAATGTAGAAACCTACAACTAGCTAGTGTAAACTCCACATTATAGTTAAGGGAAACAAAAAACCAAGCATTTGTAAGACATAGTTCTTTTGACATATTAAATATGTGCCTTAGTTTGAGATTAATGACATTCTGGAAATATCTGTTTCTTGCTATTTTGTATAAAAGTAGTCTAGATGGCTAACTCAGAAGCAGATACTATAGAACAGATGTTTAGAGTTGAGTGAGACACATTCCCCTCTAGATTTCTTCTTTTTTCCCCCCTTTCAATTCTGCATATTACACTAACTTCTTACTTTCTTCATATTTTCTTGATAAACTTTCAAAACTAATGATTTTCTTTGAAGTTATTTTTATGAATTTTCACACTATTTTGCTTCCTAATCACACTTCTAATTTATTTTGTAAATTTCCAAGTTATACTGTGATACTTTAGAAAGCAAACCCAGAAACTTTCTAATTAAAATATCTTTGCACAAAAGAGTCCTGTTTTTTAAAGAGTGGTTGTTATACTTGCCGCTGTGTCTTTGATCAATTTTATAATATGTGATGCTCATTCTGAGTTGATCAGTAATCTTTGTCTCTTGTAAAATATTCTATCTACTTCAAAATTCTTAGGTTTTGTTTTACACTGAAGTATTTATTACTTAGAAATCTACAGTCTTGATGGAAATGATTCAGCCCACATACCTTAYATAGGCTCAATGGTACTATTAATATTCAATACACATTTGAATTATGGGAAAAAAGAAATGACTATTTCAAACAATCTAATTCTAYAACAGAGTATTTCTCATGAATTACCAGACAAGATGGAAGATAAATAATTGTAGATTGCTATCCTGAAAAACTACATATCTCCTKTATTTAAAATGTAATTTAACATTAATAGATGATTGTCTGTTCATATGATCTCTCTACATAGACTTCTATGTACTCTACTCTCTACTGATGAGRTATCAGCTTGCTCTTTTTCTTCAAAGAAGGTCCTGTTTCTTAAGCAGCAGTTATTTCCTGAGCTTCCTGAACCTTGAATGAGTATAATATTACAATGTACAAATAAAAGCATTCTCAAGAAAACCTACTATACTATTGTTTTTATTAGGGTTCATTTTGATTTCATAAAATGAGCTATCAAGACAGATATGCATGTGCTTGGTAAAGTTGTAATAATATTTTCTTTAAAACTTCTATTATGCAAACATCAAGGATGGGATTTAATCTTAGCTAGACATTCATACAATTTCTTTTTCAAAATCACTACTATATGTCACTGTTACCACTGTTACCACTACTATATGTCACTGTTACCATCTTTTTTCAGTAAATACTCTTGTGGTTTAGATGGTCAAAACCAATGTTTCTGAATGTCTAAATATAATGCTGTGTAGATTGTAATTGTTATGTTATCAAAAATATATATTTCCAAACTAAAATTTTTTTCCTTGTGCAGACCTAGCAAACTAGCCCTATAATCTTTATCGAGAAAATAACGGATGAACAAAAACTCCCATAATGTTCAGCACGCAAATCTCAATGTCAAAATTTGAAGTGAGAAATTTCACATGGTAATGTAGGATTATCTTTCATGAAGTATTCAACACTGCTGTCTCCTCTACAGGTGGAATCAGTCACTGGAAATAGWCCAGAATGAAAATACTCACAAAAAAATCCAGGAGATTGAAAAAAAGTCTTACAATAGGAGACTTAAGAATTTCAGTTTACTCTAGAGAAGACAGAAAAATGTTCATAGGTACTTGATAGAGAAAGGAGTCTAATAACAGGATTTTTATCTTGTTGAAAAAGGAATACTAACATCAGTTTGGTGGAATTTAAAACTAGATTAAATTAGGTAAATTCAATCCCATAATAAGATGCAAGTTTTTCAAATAAGAGGAACTGAAACAGAAMAGTGCCTCTGATTAACACAACTTACCCTTTAAAAATTTCACTTCATTTTCTGCAGAGAAAGTGTGATTTTTTTGGATTCAGATTTTGCTACTGTAACTCAGCAATCATAAATAAAGTATTATAATTTGCTGTATACTTAGGTAAATTAAAAATTTTTAAATAGGTAGGGGTGTGTGTGCTTTTGTATGCATCTTCTGCTCCAATCTTCCCACACGATAAAATAATTGATAGGACTGCACTGAATATTGGATGCCATACCAGCAGTAGGAATACTTATGAAGACTTCTTAGTGATATGGTGCACTAATTACTAGCCTGCAATCTTTCATCTTCACTTACATTTTTGCCCATGCTAGTCAGTATATGCTTGCTCAGGTTATAATTTTGTTTTGTTATGCAGACATATCTTCTATCTTTCAAAGGATAAAAAATAATATGATGATTTAACAACTGCATTTAAGCTAAGGAAATCAGACAAAAGTCTCATCTAGCTTATTCTTCTGTGGTCATTTGATCACAAATGGATATMTAGTGTCATTTGAGATATGGTGGAACTTTTAAAATGGGCATGGTATACCTGCCAGCCCTGTATAAACACAGTCTGTATAGGGATGGTAGATAGAAGACAACCCACAGTACACATATGCTTTCTGAAACAGCAGCTTGAGGTCAGGTGGGTTAAGGCAGGGTGTTTCAAATGGCACTAGACATCTATGCATAGGCAACTGACTATGGAGAGACAACTAGAAATCTTTCATGGACAATTATATGGATGGGTGTGGGTATGTTCTTAATAAAGCTGACTGCATGTGATGACTSCATGTGATGACACATTTTCAGTCTCTGGCAAAAGAGAGAACTACTCTTGTGAATGTTTGTGTCACTGCAYCAGCTTGCAAGCTCTCCTTTAGCTACTTCAGGATTTCTTATCCTTTCTCTCACCATAAGTATGAAATATGATGACTTGTTCTTACTTCTTCCATTTTAACAAATTATTAGTCTGTGAGTGGTCCTTTCTTCTTGTCCCGTATCTGTTCACTTTCTGAAAGAGTTGGTGAAAAATCTTGTCAATGGGTGTTTTAAAATTCAAATAATAACCTAAATCACTATAGTCTGTGTGTTCTTTGATTCCAGGACATTTGTGACGTGAGTTAGCCTCAAAAAAAGCCAGGCTGAGCCATACAGCTTAAGTATATGAATACATATATATTTACTCATATAATATAACATTAGTTTTAAATTAGGATACTATTTGTGGTTTTAAATGAAACTAATCTAGGTTATAAATTTTAACACAATGTAAATATAAAGTCATATGTTTACATCAACAGCAGAAAACTTTTTTTTTTTTTTGTTATCATCTGTAGATATACTTATTTTTCTCTTATTTTCTTTTATCTTCCTGGAATTTATGATTTAAACRGGATTTATTATTATGGATTTAAGGGCTAGCCACAAGTATTGAATTTGTTTATTGTCTATTCCAACACCAYGCACCAAAAGACATATTCCAACATCCTGCAGAATTCACGTGGACCTGATATCAGAGTGCAAAGAACTAATTTCTTTGAAGTGAGGAAACAAAGGTGTTAAACTAGAAAGGCAGGCTCCACTTCCCATTTCTTAACTTCCTTTTCCCAATTTTCCCAATTTTCCCAGTTCAATTTTCCTAATTCTCAATAAAGAGACTATGGAGGTGGATATAGTGAAGTATGAAGATTAAGATAATGTTCTCTCACAATTAGTCAAAAAATAGACAGGAGGATAGTTCTTAACAGAAAAGGAGTAAATTTGAAATATAGATATTTTATAAATATATTACATTATACATTAGATTATGTATGTGATATATACTTAGATATTATATATATGGCCATATTTCAAATTACAATAAACATCTTAATTCATAGGCACTGAGTTTATAGAAAACTCTTTGGAAAAGWGTTATTGGAAAAGTTTTCTCCCAGAATGACAATTAATAATTATCAAACAAGAGGCAGAAGTCCCATCTCTCAAGCCTGTGAGCATCTTCACTGCTGGGAGGTTCAACGATTGCATCTGTTTGAATGAGAAATGATATACCCCAAGGCTGGAACTGATCACTCAGTCTGATACATCTGAACTTGTTGCTTTGACTTGTCGGTAGGGAGAACCAAGATGTTATGGGCACAGAAGTCTCATCTGTTTAAGATAAATACTTTGCAGAGGCCTAAAGATGAGGCCTAGGATAGATGAGATGACAGCCTATATTGGATCTGGATACGGGGTTTATWTAGTAGCTAGCAAGACTGGAGTGTTTACCCTACTCCATCACTTTWCTCATTCACTCACTCCTCCATTGTATTATGTTCCATAGATCTTGCCTTCTTGGACCAGCAGTGAGGTCACTGCTGGTCCAAGAAGGTCAGGCAGAAAGTCATATTGGTTCTTGCCRTGCTGCAGCTCATAGTTAAGAGTCTTGGATGTCACCAGTCATGGTTTATGGGTTTCCTCCAGCATTTGTCTCCATSAAGCTCTCTTCCTCCATTTCTTAATTCATTCCTCCAACCAAGATCTATGCTGTCTCCTATGCCTTCTCTTATACTTCATCCTAAATCTAAGTACTGCACATTCAATAGCACAATGCATGATCAGCCTCCTATTTCTTGAGTCTGCCTCATGTCTCTATTTAGCTGAAGGATTCAGGACATGCTATTTTATGCAGTTTGGGTGTAAACAAAATTTAAAACAAAATACACATGCATATACGGAATTAGCCGTTGCCTGTCAGCATTCACAATTTAAGCTTTTTTTCACTTCTTACAGAAATAATAGATTTTTACAAAATCAGATCATAATTTTGAAAGAAATGTCACAGTTCACGACTGATTGTTCTACTTGCAGAATAAGTCTTTTCTTCAAATTCTAGCATTCAAATAAGAATCTGTGGCAGAAAAAGTAGTATTTTTTCCCCTAAAAAAGTGTATTTCACAAAGCACTTCACTTTCTGAATACTTACTTTATTGTTTACCATCCCTTTTTGCCTGTGCCAGATGATGCAGCTATATACTCATAATGAGATAATTTATCAAAGTGAAAACCATTAGCTCATTTCAATATTTAATCACCAAATAAAAATTGACTAAGCAAAGTAGCAGTTAAAAAAAAATAAAAAGTGAATTACTTAGTTTCTATAAAATGGTTATGTGTGGAATTTGAGACTGGGGTATGTCTTATACTTCAGTGCTTAACCTTTTCATAAGAGTAAGGGTACTACGAAGAGTACTTCGTAAGAGACAGGGTACTATTCTAACAAATTCTAACTATTCTAACAATAATCATGAAGGATTCTAGACACTCAGACCTGTTTGTTTAGGTTCAAGGGTCAGTTAAGAATGGCTTGTAATGAAAACAAGTGTCAGATTAAGACCCATCTATAAAATTAAATGCCATTATGACAAATTCACAAGATATTGCAACATATCATATRGCACAGTTGTTGAATCTTTTGAAAATTTATGTTAGCAAAAGTTGACTTCCATATTCTAGAGAGAAATCAGTATAACTTTAATCTTTTAACAAATTATTAGTATTTTTTTTTAATCACGTTATCACATTATGTTGCCCCAAATATAGTKGCTATCAAGAGGTCTGAAAATACCTTTTTTTTATAGCTTATTGCTTTGAGGGTGAAAAATTTTTGCATGCAGAAAACAGAAGTACTCRATGACAGTGATGCTGAGAACAAGGGTTAGAGAATATTGACAGATGGGTGGTTAAATAGTTTGATGACTCACAGTGCAGGTCAAATAGATTTGTGTGTATTCAGTGATCATAACTTCTCTGAAGCAGACAGGCATCTCTGCCTGTATTTTATCTTCATAGGAAGAGCTGATGGAGAGCTTATATTGTGCACCTTAGGAAAAAAAAAAAGGTGCTTTCTGTAACTCCTGATTAATTATATTTCAATATTAATTGCAAGATCATTCAAATGTCTTGGTAACACTGTGAAAGATCAGGGAAAACAGTTTGCTTCCCTGTCCTCTGCCTTGTACAACTACAGAACTCAATAGACTTTATGCTGGTAAAGATTCCTGTTTTGACTGATCTTTATAGCATTAGTAAAAACACTGAGATATCTTCCAAAAATTTTCTTTTCAGTATTCATTTGTTCCAGTGAGGTTACTTTCCATACTATGGAATTTCCAAATTTCTCCTTCTACGCAAAATTAGCCAAGTCTATAGACAAGTAGCCAATAAATATTTCTCTGTAAGACTGACATATCCTTTCACCTTAAAAAAAAATCACAAATGAATGCTCAGCTTATCTGCCAGGCATACATAGCTGCATTTGGAGTCTTCCTCTTCTCTTTCAAAGGTTTTGAAGCATATTTGGGGGTATTAGTAACATTTCTTCTTATAGAATAATTTATTTTAATTTATTTTTATTGTTGATGTTTGAGAATTTCCTGGCAATTCAAATTGTACAGTCTTCAACAGGTAGCATATCTGCCATATTTTTGACCAAAATGAGTTAACATTACAAAACATGATTTGACCATGTGTCRCCAATATTTCACACTTTGAAGTGAAGGGCATTTTGTATATATAATAAGTGTATAAGTTATTATATGGCAATCTGAATTGATAGTTCTAGTGCTATTCTTTTATTTAGAAATACATGATTTGTACTTGTTCCTTTATGCATATGTTGGCTGAATGAATGCATGTACCTCCTTTGAAATACTCCTCAAAGCATTTTATCAGTCTTCTGAGAAATTATATTCAACATTGAAAGTTGATAATTAGGTAGAAATACTTTGAAATAGATCTTTGTGCTGGAGTGCTCATTTATCCCATTACAAATACATATGCCTCATTCATATCTTGTTCATGCAATTGGGAGGTACATTGTATATTTGTTTTCAGAATTTGTTTGCTGAAAAAATATTTTTAAATTAATACATTCTTAAGTGTTCCTCCCTTTCTGCAGTAAGTTCTTGATAGCTTTTCCATTGAATTTTAAGAACTAGATGGTGAATTTTATTGGATTATTACATTAACTTTGTGTAATCCTTTCAAGTTTGAAGACAGCATGTAACATTGCAGGTTAGAAGAGATTTCAACTCATTATCTTAGTGAGTGGTTGCATCAACTCAAAGAAAATAAGAGGCTCATATATAAGACAAATGAAGTCAATAAAAAGATTCAGCTCAATTCTGTCATAATTTCTTGTAATTTATTTTTAATGATTACATGTTTTCAGAGTGTGTTTGGCCCTTGTGGTCATTTTCATGCTTCTGTTCACTTTCTGATGAGTAGTTACTGCATAGAGATTGAAACCATCAGAAAAAAAAAGAACCCAGACAAAAAATAAATCTATTAACTTAAGTAAGTACTGTGCAATAACTTCCAGATTCTAATAAATAGCAGCAGAAGAAAACATTGTATAGTGCAATACTGACAACAGTGGTCAAAAAGCAGAAACCAGGTTTTTCCTGTTCTTTGAAATGAAATAGCTGATATCACACACAACAATGGCAAGTTTAAAGTCACATTCCTGGAGGAAAAAGAAAACCAAGTACAGAATAGTTTCATGACTACATCCAGCAAAGTGATCATCTGTGATTATTCATGTTTAAATTAAGCATATCATTGTAAATGCTTAGCTAAATCTGATCTCTAAATCTTAGTTTATTCTGGTCCAAAGTCTTAAATGACACAAACATTTCAWGTGTGAAATTCAAGCAAAGAACTATCTTAGGAAATGGGTTGTTCACATGCAAATATAATATCCCAAAGTGAACCGTAAGAGTAATTTACAAATTGTTTACCTTCTATGTAAAATTAATTTCAAAATATACCTTCACCTGATACATCATATGAACTTAAGAATTCAGATTTTTTCATAGTTTTGTCAAACTACTGCTTTGGAAAAGAAAAAATCAGAAAAGCTGAATGTGAAAGATTTTTTTTTATCTTTATAGTAAGCTGCTTAAAATTAATAAATATATAACAAATGTAGCCCATTCTGTCATTTATTATTGATTGTTTGTTCATGATTTAGATTTCTATAAACCTTTTGTTTGTAACTAGTCAATGAACAAATGTAAACAATGCAGCCTATGGATTGCTTTCCTTAGCTGCTCAGTGTTTGCTCTATATGATTTGTCAGMCAGATCACATAGTATTGTTTCTGCTCCTGGAATGGATAGCTGAAAAGAAGACAATAGAGAAGAGCAGACAGCAAATAAAAAATACATATGCCCCATAAATGAATTCCTTTCTTCATGTATGAATAAGCATCTAAATTWAAAAAGTAATTCTCTGGGCATCCTTATAAACGAAAATTTATTCTTGTAGATATTTGCTTTTCACAAAATAATCCAACTTAAAAGTAGCTTGAGTATAGTTAAAGAAAATACTCATCTAGAATTCAAGCAAAGTATTTGTAAAGATCATTTTAAAAATATTTCYTCACATATACTTGCATACATATTGTACTCTCTTATACTTTTTTTAATAATAATAATAAAAACATGGATCATGCAGTTTTAAAACTAAACTTGATATTATATTTTTRTATTTATTTATTCAGTACAAAGAAAACTAATATTTCTTACAGAGGAGCCTTGCTTGTTTTTCTCATTCATTAATGTTATGTTTTTTTAAAACCCTGAGTAAATACACCATATCTCCTTGTGAATGTTATCATTATATTCTCTGATTGTTGTCTTATGTAATATGGAAAGCAATCAACTATTCATTTTTTTTCCTTTAAAATGGCAAAAAGATTGCCATATGAGCTGTAAGAAAATAATTTCCTGAATTCATTGACCTTTCAATTGATATTACAACACAGGATAATCACTAGGCATTCAAATTAGCAATGTAACTCAACATAGACGGATAACAGTGAAATCTGTGGGGTTTGTTGGCTGAACAAGACTGCAGCACTGTATCTAAAAGGGTAAATGTGCTTCATGTTTAGGGATGACCTTTAAGTCCCACAGCTGCCTATCATACATCTTGTTGATCAGCTCTGTTTTTAGGTTCACCAGCTTATATTTTTCTTCTTTTTTAATGGCAGAAGCTTAGTTTTCAGTAAGGTCTGACACTTCTGCTAAAGCTGTAGCATAGTATGCTTTATTTTATCTCAGATATCTGTTTGAGGAAAATATCCAAGGCATTGAAAAATAAAAAAAAAAATACACTCTTAATACTTTGCTGTTTCAATGAAATATAAACCAAGAGAGATTTTTTTTTTTTTTTTAAAAAAAAAGCTTTGACCCATCTCATTAATTTATCCAACCTACTTTGAACTATTTAAAGGTTAGATATGTAATCTAAATTAATCACTTATACTCTGAATAGTCAATGGTGAAAAACTGGCACTTCCAGCTTCGTCCAGCTCTCTCAGTACCTAACCCAAGGTGAGGAGTGGCCMTCCTCTTCTCTACAGATGAATAGAAAGAAGAGCTCTTTATCTCCCTGACAGCAGCTAGAACTGGAGCTTCAGGACAAGCTTTTAGAGACAGCATTTCCATGTGAGGAATTAAAGGTTTTATTATTATCATCATCATCTTTTTTTATAAATATAATGCCTCTTCTGTTTGTACATAAAAATAAACAGAACGGAGTGATTGTGGAGATGAGAGCTGTTGCCCAGTGTCCATTGTATGTATCCACAAAATCAGAGTTTTTGAGTTTATGTATGTGTGTGTCCCTTTGAAATTATAGGTATGTATGCACAGGGACTGGATAAATCTGACAGGATCACAGTTGAGCACTGATGATGTTCCATGAAAACAGAGGAGATTACGTAGTAAAAACACACAAGATATTTAAAATGATTGACTTTATCAATACTTAAGATTGTTATGCACAACTCAATGGCACTTAACTAAACAAACTTCAGGCGAAACCCAAGGAAGTTGCTTCAGTGAAGGACTGAAAAATTAGAATCTGTTAGAATCTGTRATATCTGACAGCTGTTTGAAATGGGTTTGGGATTCCCATCCAAGACAAGTAGATGAGAGCCTGCATCACTAAAAACTCTTGTCACGGACAAGAGAGATTCAGGGACTGAGTGCATAAGGCAATCAGATTAACATTTTTATCCTCTAAATGACCTCTTCTGGACATTCACACTTGCATCTTTGTTCCAATTGAATTTTTACCATTACTCCTGTTTTTTAGAGAACTAATTCAGGTAATCTGAATAAAATTTATTTACTCAGAATTACCTAGTGATGGGCTAATGATTACAGTAAATCTGGGATGTTCCAAAGAAACAATACTAACATCTAGCATCAGCTGAATATACATGACACTTGGCAGCCTGAAGAGCAGTAACGTAATRTTTTGTAAAGGAACTAAAGTGATAAAATTTGAGCAATTTTTTTTTTTCTTTTAATTGGGGAAAAAACGGAAGAACTACAGATTTGTGCACATAAATTACTCTGTTCTTTTAATCTACTTTTTTTCCTCCTTGACATGTAGACTTTTCTAAAATAAGCAGTAATTTTCAGGGTTTATAACATTCATTATCCCCTCTGCTTATCTTGTGCAGCAGGCTTGTGCTTTTTAAAAGGATGTTTTTCTTTTTCTTTCTACTTCTCATAGAGTATTTTTAAAGAGAAAATGTCATGTTGTGATGTCTCCAGGTAACCTCCACACAACGTGGTTTTTTTACCACAACTTTATTTTACAAAAGATCTTTTTTCTTTGCAGCAAACTCAGTTCAAAGCAGTACAGAGTTTGGAAACAAAACAAAAGTTCCACAGTAAAGAAAAATCAATGATCTTTCAAATCAATCAACGTTAAATCAAATCAAAACAGCTTTAACAGAKAATTTTAAAGCCAAACTGTGACTTGGCTTACCTAACAGTCAACCACAGGTATAGCAGATCAGGTGAATATAAAGCCTAGTTATAAATGGCTGTACCCTCTCAAATCAGATGTTATAAATAAAGATATTGAGTTAGCTTCTACAACCTTTATTCACCATAAGCAGTCACTTATTCTACAGGCTGTCCTTTTGATTTCAGTAGAATCAGATTTAGAATAAGATGCTATTTAATACAAGATGGCAGAAATAGGCTTTTGTCTTCAAAATAGTATATCATCAAGTATTTCATTTTAAGCCACCRTGATGTATTTAAAGTTGGTAAATACATTTAAAATCTCAGTGAGGTATTAGAATGATTAAACTGAAATTCAGTAAACTATTTCAAAAAAATGCGGGCCTAACCTCCTCCTATTTGCACACAACAAACACTAGATAATTTTTAAAATTAAAAAGGATGTGTTTCACTAAATTTCTTCATGAGTTGTAGTACAGAGAAAATTTACAGCAGGCAGTCAACAGGATAGGAAATATTTGACTTCAGTTTGCAACTTTATTCTTACACAGTAAGTGATTTCAGCATTTATAAGCTAAATCTTTTTCTGGGCTTTCAAAAGCTCTGCTAAAATGCCAAGCTAGTTGTTAGCCATCCATTTCCCTTTCACCCAAGTGCTCTGCCCAGCTTAAAACTTGACATGTTAGACAGTGTGATGACATTCTGCATACATACAGTCTCAGTTTATTGTTTTAGTTGCCAGCAAAGCCTGGCTAGTTTTGCACAAAGCAGCACATCTGCATTATCACATTCAGTGTCCTGATGAAGTATGGAGTAATCACCATAGCTTAAAGATACAAAGTTTCTTTTTAAACTGCTTCTAGCATTATTAGCAGATAACTAGTTCATAAGACAAAATATTAATTTCCAACTCTTTGACGATAGTTCATGGTTTGCAATCTATTTTGGGTAGCCCTTTTTTATGTAATCACAATCAGAGTTTACCTCACTAGGAGGAAAACAGGTAAGACTGCATTTCTATAACATAACACCTTACTGCTCAAATCTTCTCATTTAATTTATTTACCTTCCTGAAAGCTGTCAAATGGCAGAAAGTATTTGGATATCTTTAACCATACAAAAATTTAACACAGAAGGTGGGTTCATTTTACTTAGCTTTATTAACGTCTGCCTTATTACCATCACTTAAGGATCTGACCTGGACATTCACTACATGCTCAGTACTCCTCCATGACAATAAAAGAAGARAGCTTAGAAGGCAAGCAAGAGGACAAACATCACTTGTGTGGTATGTTTTGAAATGTCAAATGCTTTCACCTGGTACTGGCTTCTTTTGATGTTAAAGGCACTTCCCTCCACTTCCCTGAAAGATCACATCTCTGGCATATCCAAATGCTGCTTTGGGTTCTCCTCCTTAAGTCTTAGAGGTCAAACAGTAAYACAAGATATTTTTGGGGTTTTTTTYCTTTTTTTTTTAGCTAGACATTGATTTCTTTGATATAAATACGATGACGTTCATTTTCTACTCATCTAAGTTTAATCATCCATGTGACTATTTCTTTTCAATAATTTCATCTCATTAGTGCCTTAAATCAACAGGGGAAAAGAGATGTCTTTATTGAGTACCAAGCAGTCTGAGTTTTACCTTCTTGCCTTGGCTGTTCATTTAATGCTAATCATAAAAAATATTGTTATTGACTCTTACAGTGCCTTTATGATGATTTGCTACAGGATTAACGGTAACTTCAGGAGAGCAAAAATCCTAAATTTTTGCAGGAAATACTGCTGGATGCTAGTATTTTTCCCAAAGGTTCTGCTCACTGGTGGCATTTCTCAGTTCAATTTTCCAATGCATATCATCTTCACAACAGCTGCACTAATAGCCAATACTCCATGCCAGGCCCTATTTTCTGATCCATAGAACACATTAAATCACTTTTACTCACTAGTTTSCCAATTAGGTTTTTCCGCTGGATGMATTTTCCTCATCAATTAAAATTATCGGTGATCATCTAAAGCCATTTCCCTAGTTCACTGCCACAATTTCTGTGCCATTATTAAAGTTGGCACATTATGTTTTTTCCAGCTGCCTTTCATCTGTATATTTTTAATAGACCAGTGTTGATATTTAAATTGCAATGCCTAATTTCAGTCATAGGCACAGGAATAATTTGGGATCCACTCAATTTCCTTTTTTTTTTTTCTCTTTGTTCAATCTCTTCTGCTTGCTGGTTCCTTCCTATTCTCTCACTTAGGATCTAGATTCTGTCATATCAACYAGATTGAACCTTAATTCCTGTTTGATTTTCACTGGCATGTTTACTGTGTAATACAGAGACAAATCTAAAAATTCTTTCATATAAATCTTATCTAGCAATTKCATGACATTCAAACTAGCACTACAAGCCCAAATATATATAAAAAACTTGTTTTCCCCTTCATTTTTCTTTTTAATGGATCCAGTCATCAAAATAACTAAAGACTGAGGCATAATTATAATGTTAGTTGAGAATACCTGGAATATATATGACTAACTATAGAGTAAGCTCCTTCAGTGAATCACAAAATWTGAATATACAGAAAGTTTTGCTCCAGCCATATGTCTATGCCTGCAGATAATTTTGATGTGTAGTTTTGTTTTTAGCTAAGACATTTTCATTGATCTTCATTGTTCGCCTTCCTTTTATTTCTAAAATCTTTTATATAGATTGCCATATTTTCTTGATGTTTCAGGAATATGCAGAATCTTGCTCAGTGCCTGAACTAAGAGAAAAAATAGAAGAAGAAAAGTATCATTAAGCTGCTTAGGTCCTGAAAATATAATCCAGGAAAGTTGTTTGTAAAATCCCACAGCTTCTGAAATGTATGATAAAAAAAAGATAGTAAAATAGAGCTAAAAATAGAGCTAATAGAGCTAAAAAATAATCTGTCTCAAACTATTTTAAACACATGAATAGTGATGATACCAACACCGCAGGGCAGATGTGCTCTGTTGTTGGGTGCCGCGGCGGTTGCCAGCCTGACCTTCCACCGCCGCTGCTTGTCGGCCCGACAGAACCGGTCCCCTCCAGCGAAGGGATGGCAAGCCGCCAGAGAGGATCGAGGTGGGGCGGTGCTGTCTGGGCGCCGAGCCGATCTGAGGTGGGTGAGAGTTGGGGAGTCACCCTCCAACCAGCCCCCGTATCACTCACACACCACTCACGGGCCCAATCCGCACGCACGTGCACATGCACATGCACATGCACAGACAGACAGACAGACAGACAGACAGAAAGACAGACACTCACATGCAGGACAAACTCCAACTTTATTGAGGGGCTGACAGGAATATATAGGCGAACCATGCCGCTCTGACACTCCTTGTTGGTGGAGATGTAGCCACCCTGTCGACCCTGATTGGTGGGCGATGATGCTCCCAGCCACAATTGACGGACCCAGGATCCGGCCAGCTATTGGCCGCCTCCTGTGGCGGGATACCACTGGGCTCTAATTGGTCGGAGGCTCCTGGTCTGCCCAGCTATGCTGTTCAACCYTGGAGCACTCCGGCCCCCACCTTACCGGGGTCACCAGGAGGTCAGGCGGCTAGCTCTCCCATATATTCCGATGGACCCTAATTAACTATACACAATATGTACATATATACATATGGAGGCTGCCTGGTTTGGTCCTCTCCCGTGCATAAAATGAATTGGCAGGACTGCTGTCCTGCAGCACTCTATAGTTTTGGATCTTTGGACATATTATTTGGAAACAAACTTATAAGCATCCTTACCTTATTGTACTTCCTAACTTCCTTCCAAAAGAGAAGATAGCTGACYGTATTTCACCAAGATTTCTTTTTTCAATCCTGTGTCTAGCTAGTGTCTAGTCATGAAAACTTGGAGGGAAATGTCTTTGATTTCAGTGCAATTTATACTTTCTCAATTCTTAAGAGGAAAATGTTATCTGATATCACTTGTAATATGTATCTRAGTAAGCTTAAAGTCACTTATTTGATTTTAACCTACTAATATTATACTTGAGATTTTATTTTCTAGGAAAACAATACTTTGAGCATAGATTAGGAGTGTTAAAACTCATGCTGATCAATAATTTGACTCAATATTAAATGTATATATGTACAGTCACTAGGAAAAACTTATAACAAAAATATTTAATGGAATAGTTTGTTTGKTTTTTTTTCATGAATACACTGAGGTTTCTATTTTCTTTTCTTACTCATTTTGTTTTTACATTTTGTGTCATTGTATGCTATTTCCCCCTCCTGCCTTTCCACAGGTTTTTTACCTTTGCAAAGGTATACCTTCACCATCATTATGTGAATTTTTAAAGGTACAACGATATGAGGAAAAAAAATACAAAAATAATCACATTTTGTTAGTGATATTTAAAAACAAAACAGTGCATTTTAACTCTTTTTAAGCTCACCAAGAGATGCATTTTTATGTTTTTAAGACATTAAATTAAAATGTAAAGTTCCTTCAAGAAATTACTTGCTCAAGTGATATTTTAGACATGAGAAGATGGTTCACTGTTTCTCTTAAACACAGTTAAGCATATGTTACACTCCTAACATTAGTTCAGACCTTATATTCATTTATGTTGAATTATTTAAAATAATTATCTATTTCTCCCCTCAATTTCCTCATCTTTAGCTTAAAAATAGTACAAACTGTGAAAAAGAAAAGAATGAGGGCTCATCATCACTGTTAACTTCAATTTTCAACACTTAAGTAGGCATAATCTTTCCAAGGATGTGTAAAAAACAGTCAATAATTGTCAAAGATTATAGCGTAAAGAACAAGTAGAAATGAAAAATGCAACATTTCTAGTCTTGTAAAAACTATTGCATATGTCTGGAGTATTTAAAGAATACTGCGAATTTATTAGTTTAGCCTGCCATTTGCTCACTGACAATATGTTAGCATAAACAACAATTTATTTCCGTTTCCTGTACGAATTCATAATAGTTTGTAATATTCATAGTTCATAATAATGTTCAATAGTTCATAATGTACACTCTTTAGTTTCCAAACACTTTTAAAATGGAAAATGGCTTTGAAATATTGTCTTAAAATATTCTGTGAAGCAAGTCTGTGAACAGAGAACATGGTCCTAATATCACAGTTCAGTGATCTGAAAATCTTCACCCAATGGCTCCAAAATCAATTCACAAACACAAAAATTCTACTCTAAAATTTTGAGAGCGGTGTTGTAATTGCTTTCTGCAGTCTCATACCAGAATATTCAACAGTCACAGACAGAAATATTCCTCGCCACTGCAATTCATGATGTTCAGATGATCTTCTTTCTAAGGATGCATATATATTGATGAAATGGATGCAAAGTGCGAAAGTCAAGAGCTTCAGTGTTAGAGAGGAACTCAAGTCACTCACAAACAAATTGCTCTTATAATAAAAAAAAAAAGATATTAAGAAACAAGGATTAAAAACCAATGTAGTTGCGAGAATCTTAGGTCAATGCCAAATAAAACTCAATGCTGGAGAAAACAAATTATTTAAAGTATTAAAGATTCTAATATTCTCTCACATGAGTCTATTAATAAAGTTAAATTTTCTATTGGTTGTGTCTAACTGACCGAGCAGAAGACCTTTTGCCTAAATGCAATCACCAGGACCTATTCAGAAAAAACAAACAAACAAAAAAAAAACCCCAATAATAAGCCCCTCATATTTCATATTCTGTGTCTTGAGAATGTATTCTGGTTTGTAACTACTTTTCAATTTTATTAGGTGGGTTCTTGACCTTAAGAACAGCTACGCACTATTTTATCTCAGACATTTCTGAACTGAAAGGCTAGCCATTGCCAAGAGATGCATTTCTAAAGGATCATAGTCAAGTTTTTGATTAAATTAAGTGTACCTTACAAGAAGCTCTTGTTAAATTACGTTCATCACAATGAGTTAAATACATCCTCTTTTTAGATCATTAAAACTATTTAGTCTATATTGAGCCTGAGGTATATGGACACAAGCAGAGTGGGTGGAAAACAGAGAAGGAGAGGTGAATATTAGTTTTGAGGAAAAAAAGCAGAACTTGAATTAAGATTTCTATTACTTATCTATGGGGAAATAAGTCTGTAGATTACTCTAGTTTTCTGTAATGTTATAATATTCAATCTTAGAAGCTTAGATTTTTTTTTCTTCTTTCAAAACAGAAGCAGCTTTGAACAGTATAAAGGCAGAAATTCAAAGTTTAAGCTGACATTTTGTTTTATGTCTTCCTCACAAGTTTTTTCTTATGTATTCTGATAAAGCAGCAAGAGTTAAAAGCTAGATTTGCCCATGACTTTTATTTTAATTTTATTTTTGTACTGTTMATGTTTTAAATTTATTGACAGATATTGATAAGAAATATGACTCAATTAAATGATAAATGCCTCTTGCATGAAGCATCTATGTCCACATGTAAATCTCTGTGTACAACAGCACCTTTATTAACTCCAGTATGTACTAGGGTATATTGAGGAAGACTTTTTCTTCTTTTTAGAGACAATTCATGATTTTGTCTGTTTGAGGAAGTCTCCCTATAAACAGATGGACTCAGCTTCCACTAATTAAATCTAAATATAGGTATGGACAGAATTAGGACTATAAACATAATGATTTGAATTTATGTATAGCTCAGTTTTTCAAATGATCACCTTTTTGTTTGTCATGAAAAACTACCTAGGCTTACTAAAAACAACTTAGATGATAGCTACAAATATGCTAAATAACAATATTAGGTAGTTAAAGGCCTTACTATCTTTTAAAATATATAAATCAATATTTTCTTTCAATCACAAATTTAAAAATATGTTAATGGTCAAGTTTGAAAAGAAGTTTGTATAATCCCTCATGTGCATCACTGAAAGATGGATAAAAATGATTATTTTTATAATTTTTGACAGTACCTATGACAAAATTTAAATTTCTCTAATTTGCAGCATATAGCCAATATTTTTCATATAATGATAATTGCAAAATAGAAAATAAAAATACTATGATAGATTAAAAAAAAGCTAAAATGTATATTATCTAACTATTCCATATCACTTTGCATGGAATTTCACAAGGTAAATCATTTTTCACAAAGAATATGGAAGCACAAAAAAAAAGAACAGTAATGTCTGGGACAAATCCAGTTCTCCAAGCTAGATTACAACTCTTCAAAAGACAGGCCAGATAGGATAAATATCACTAAAAGTAAAGTTTATGAATGGCCATGTATTAGTTCATCATAAAATGTTTCCTAATATTGAACAAACCTGTAAATTTTTTCTGGAGTATTATTATGAACTTTTTGGATGCCTACCTTATGACAAGAGGAATTATGCTCTAGACTCCACTGACTACCTCAACCAGGTTTCTATGAAGACCGACATGAATAATTCAGATATACACATCTATAATCTGTACTTAGTGAGACAAATATCAAGTATTTTCTGTCTTCACTCTTTTTCACTGAAAAATTGAATTAAAGCCATTATAAGAGGTGTCTTTGTTGCTCTGGAAGATTTCTTTTTCCGTTTCCTGTTCTTTCAATTTTACTAGGAAAATATTAGCATAAGATCTTTCATTAATTGATGCATTTTTCATCAGAATCATTTATGACAATTATTTTAGTTTGCTTTATTTTTTCTAGATACTTCTAATAAATTAACTTATTATTCCTGCTAACTCCTCTTTCTATACGCTTCGTTCCCCTTGTGGATTTCAGTCTATGCAAATATCAGCCTACGATCTCTCTACACACCATGAGACAAATATTCTGTGATAGAATACTAATTTAATTGAACTTACTTGGAAGTGGATGTTGAGCTGTCATTCCAAGCAAAGTTTCAACAAAGCTTGTCTAAATCCTGTGTAGTTACTTAAAGAATAGAGTTTTTGCAAGCTCTGAAGCCTCTTCATTAATTTATTTTGATGAGTTTAGACATCAGAAGAGCACTCTTCATATCAAACACTTGTTCTTTTTCAAACATAAATTGTCACGCTGGAATAATAATAAAAAAAGACTATTATGCTTTTCAGTTACCAAGAATTTGTGCATTGTAAATGGCCAATGTATACCTGATACTGAACTAGCTAGCTTAAGTTTGTATCCAAGAACTAATTTTATTATCCATTACATTACAAACATTACAAATGTCCATTACAAACAAAAAACTAGGCTCACTTCATTGATTTGACAAAAGCACAATTCTTTTATTGAGAAAATAGTGAGATGAAAAGACTCTCTAAGAAGAGTTTGTACAACCGTACCCCATAAAGATTCAGATCCTATCTTGGTTTGCTTTTCTGGGTGTGATCGGCTGGCTTTCTCATCAAAGTATGACTTGATTGCACAGCTATTCATGAGTTTTGGAAAGGTCAGCAAGAGATATCTGTAACATATTTGTAATTGAAATTCAGCTTGAAAGGAGAATTTAAGTGGTGGAACTGAAGATAAGGGGGTGCAACAGAATATAAATTGGAAAGAAACTTTGCAAGACATCTGAAGAGTACCTATAGAGGTACATATACAAGGACTCATTTCTAAATTGTTCAGACTAAATCAAGCCCGTGAAAAAAAGGTGTTGAGCTATCCAAACCTTCTTCAGTAACAGCCATGAATTGCCATTATTAATTTCATCTATTAACTATTTTTTTCATATTCTATGATATTATCTGAAATATAGAAAATTACAAATATGAGAGACTTCACTCTCAAACAATAAGATTTTTTTTTTTTCAAAATACACGAAAGGCCATCATGCTGAACCTGAAGGCTTCTACCTTCCACTTTGCACAGCATCCAGACTAGAGGAAGTTTTCAGAGAGACAGGGATAGCTGGCAGCTGCTATCCTTGGATAAAAAGACATCCTTATATTTACAGTGATCCTCTAACAACTAGACAAACATGTAATGAAATAATTAATTTTGGAGGTTACTTGAGTTTTTCCCCAGAGAAATATAGAATATGTGAGATAGAAGTAGTCSCTTGAGAAAGTCTGAGTAGTAGAAAGGAGGAGATTAAATACAAACCCAGAAAAAACATATATATATTAGTATCAGTATCACATAAAGATGATATGCTTTAGTATTACATTTAGGCAAAACTGCAATTTTCCTGCTGACTGAAATTTAAACTTTAGTTTCAAGACAAGGTGAAGAGGGCTTCCAATATCTCCTGCAAAAGCTGAATTGCAAACTGTTTATAGTTTATAGTTAGTTCATCTGCTATACAAGTCAGCCCTGACAGGATTTCCACCTGTGATTAAAGAGGGCACAGAAACCACAGTCATTAATGGCATAACTAAAACAAATACAAGGGGAAAAAAAAAATCCCCAAAGAATTTATTTGTTTTTAAAAAAGCAGAATGTAAAGTAATGTTTATTATCTTTAAATATTCTAGTATCTCACAAAGACTCTACTTGACATATGAAAGACTTCTTTCTGCAAACACAGTAATGTTGATGATCTGAATGGTTATGTTTACATTTATTTTTACTGTATCTTTCCTCAGATGTTGAGATAAAAAATATACTTATATAAGTTTTACAAACACTGTATTTAGCATAATAATGTATTATTTTACACTATGGGTTGCATGGGATGCATGTATTTCACATTATATATGAAAGATTTTGCTCTTGCCTGTTGTAAACCATTCTTGAAATCTCTACTTATTATATCCATACTATTTATATTCTCTCAAGGCTTCAACAACTAAAGATGAAAAAAGTACTAGATTTAATTTTTTTCTAGGTTCTCATTAAGTGACTGTAATTAAATGCAACTCCATTCAGGTCAAACATGCTTGAAGTGAACACTGATCTGGATAACTTTAGTGGAATATAGATTTCAAATATTGATATACTTCTCATCAGTACACTGAAAATTGTCACAACTATATACTGATATGAAGAGCTAAACTTTTGCAGGATATGCACACATTTGACATGTGACTGCAAATCAGAGATTTCCAAACTTTCTGCAAAAACAGAGATTTTCTAAACTGTAGTGAAAATGTGTGCTGCTGTATATCCCACAGATCTTTTCCCTTTTCAGATGAACACTGTCTAACTGTTTAGGTATTTCTTTCTTTCTAGTGAATCCAGGACATTGGCAATTTTCTGTGTAATTTTTATTTAATTATATAAATTTATGAAACTTTTCTTTTTGTATCCTTGAGATCTCTTGAGGTCTCTTGGGATATTTGGATCTCTAATGAAACAGCAGAATATTGCAGCACTCACAGTAATTTGACTTTAGGTAAAATCATTAAGAGATATTTTGATTAAATGATGCAATAACAAAGATGACTGCCAAGATGGCTGTTTTCCTCAGTATAAAACTAACTTGTTACTTGTTGTATAGGCTCATTGCCTTCAATTAAACCCACAGTTAAACTTTGAATTTGACTATSTATCTTTAAAGCCACTGATATGTGCAAAGTGCTTCTGAATTTCTGAACAGAGACAGAAGGAAAATGAAACATTTTATTAATTCAGTAATATATTAAGAAAATTTATAGAGCAACATTTTATGAGGAAGAGTTTAAATGGTAAACTTACCATGTATACTCTGCAAAAATTAAATAAGTGTGGACGGTGATGGACTTGACACTAAAATAGACACAAAAAATAGCACAGTTGGAACAACTGTAATGGTGATCAATTATTTTAAGGAATTAAGGCAGCTTTGTGTGACTTATACAATATATAAATGGTAGCTCAGAAAGAAAAAACAGTATTTGGACATTATTGAAAACCTGTTTGCTTTTGTAGGGAAACGTTTGCAGCATAAAAACATGTGTTTTACCAAAGAATTTCTGTTCTGAAAAACCTTGCAAAAGACAACATGCAGTCCACTGAAAAATTATAACATCTCTCCAGCTGTTTAATTTAGGATATGATAAATGGCATGCTGCTTGGATTTCTTTACCACTAGAAAGGATGAGATTCAAAAATCAAGCTGAATATCTGGCCGGCTTTTTCTGTAATTTCACAGTAGGGTTATCAGAAACTATTCAGTCTAGACTAATTGAGGAAAACTTCAGTGCTGCTGGAAACAACTCAAATAGATAGCTGTGAAGTAATATTTCATTTCAATAAGAACACAAAACATTTTTTTTGTCTCCTATATGAAATAATCATTTTAACACCTATACAGAAACAAGATAAAACACTGGAATACTTAGGAGTGATATGTGATAAATTATCCCTAAAAAGCTTAAGTCATTTATATAACAGGAACTGCATGAACGACATTTGAAAACAGCAAATTTATATTTTACCAACAGCTGCAGATGCAAAAGAGTGATGAGCAAATGGAGGACATTAAAAATAAGTCATGACCAACAAAAACCAAAAAGGTTTTTATATTCCTGAGAATGTAAAAGATTTTCACAACATTTGTTTCCTAATTTTATATGAATATCACAGAATCACAGAATCAAATTACACTTCACAGAATCACACAGAATCACAGAATGGTTGAGGTTGGAATTGACCTCTAAAGATCATCTAGTCCAATCTCCCTATTCCAGCAGGAACACCTAGAGCACGTGGCACAGGGTGGCATCCAGGCAGGCGTTGAATATCTCCAGAGAAGGAGACTCCACAGCCTCTCTGGGTTCCAGGGCTCTGTCACCTTCACAGGAAAGAAGATCTTCCTCGCATGGAGATGGAACTTCCTGTGTCTTAATTTACACTCATTATCCTTTGTCCTATCACTGGCCATCAATGAGAAGAGTTTGGCCTTCTCCACTCTACATTCTCCCCTCAAGTATTTATACATATTGATCAGATCCCCTCTCAGTCTTCTCCAGGCTAAACAGGCCCAGCTCACTTAGCCTTTCCTCACAAGACAGATGCTCCAGTCCCTTAATCGTTGCTCGATGCTAGACCCTCTCTAGAGCCTCCATGTCCCTCCAGTATTGGGGAGCCCAGAACTGCACCTAATACTTCAGGTGCAGCCTCACCAGAGCTGAGAAGAGGGGCAGGATCCCCTCCCTCCACCTGCTGGCGACACTCCTCCTGATGCAGGCCAGATCCCATTGGCCTTCTTGACCACAAGGGCACATTGCTGACTCATGGTTAACTTGTCAACCAGGACTCCCAAATCCCTCTCAGTGGAGYTGCCTAGCAGCAGGTCAGCCCGTAATCTGTCCAGTCTGGCGCCTGGGGTTATTCCCACGTGCAGGACCCTGCTCTTATCCTTGTTGAACCTCATGAGGTTCCTCTCTGCCCAACTCTTCAACCTGTCTAGGTCCCTCTGGATGGCAGCGCAGCCCCCGGGAGTGTCGGCCACTCCACCCAGTTTTGTATCATCTGCAAACTTGCTCAGGGTGCACTCCGTGCTCTCATCCAAGTCACTGATGAACAACTTGAACAGCACTGGACATAGCAGTGCCCCCTGGGGGAAACCACTAGCCACAGGCCTCCAACTAGACTCGGCGCTCTTTATCATCACCCTCTGAGATCTGCCATCCAGCCACTTCTCGATCCACCTCACTGTCCATACATCTAATCCACACTTCTGGAGCTTCCCTGTGAGGATGTTATGGGAGACTGTGTTGAAAGCCTTTCTGAAGTCAAGGTAGACAACATCCAGGGGTTTCCCAACCCTTTTCCTTCCCATGCCTAGGGATGGTCTCTAGGATGAGCTGTTCCATCATCTTTCCAAGGATGGAGGTGGGGGCTGACTGACCTGTAGTTTCTTGGGTCCTCCCTCTTGCCCTTTTTGAATACTGGCATGACATTTGTTTATCCCAGTCCTCTACCACTTTCTCTGCTCTGCATGACCTCTCGGAGATGATGGAGAGTGGCTGGGTAATAATCCCTGCCAGTTCCCTCAGCATTCTTAGGTGCATCCCATCCTGGCCCATAGATTCATGGGTGTCCAGTTTGCCCAAATATTCTCTTGCCCAATCTTCCCCAATCAGCAGAAAGTCTTTCTCTCTCTCAATTTTCTCTAATCTTATCTCAGGGTTCTGCAGTTCATGGGGACCAGCCTTAGCAGTAAAGACAGAAGCAAACAAGACATTTAGTAACTCTGCCTTCTGTGTATCCTCCGTCACCAAGTTGCCCCATTCAACAGCAGACAAATGTATTTTCCTAGTCTTCCTCTTGCTGATGATGTGGTTGTAGGATCCCTTCCTGTTATCCCTGACATCTATTGCTATATGTGTATATATACATATATAAACACTCTTGCTATATGTGTATTTGTATATATGTATACACACACACACACACACACACACACATATATAGCAAGAGATGTCAGGGATATCTCTTATTATACATATGGTGGACGAAGGGCCAGGCCACCTGGGAACAATATAGGAACATTGTCAGGGAATGCAGGGGTGCGAYGAGGAAGGCCAAGGCCCGCTTGGAATTAGAACTAGCGAGGGACATCAAGGATAACAGGAAGGGATTCTACAAATACATCAGCAGCAAGAGGAAGACTAGAGAAAATGTCGGTCTGCTGCTGAATGGGGAGGGTGCATTGGTAACAGAGGATGTGGAGAAGGCAGAGTTACTAAACGCCGCCTTTGCCTCAGTCTTCTCTGCTAGGGCTGGTGCCCAGGAACTATAGAGCCTAGATAGGGCTGACAACTCTCAAGGGCAGCCCCTTAGCGTCCCAGACCCTAGGGAAATGAGAAGGGACTGGAGAGAGGAAGACTTGCCCCAAGTAGAGGAAGACTTGGTTAGAGAGCACCTGAGGAAATTCAACACCCACAAATCCATGGGCCCCGATGTGATGCACCCCAGAGTGCTGCGTGAGCTGGCGGATGTCGTAGCCAAGCCGCTCTCCATCATCTTTGAAAGGTCCTGGAGAATGAGGAAGGTGCCGGAGGACTGGAGGAAAGCCAGTGTCACCCTAGTCTTCAAAAAAGGCAAGAAGGAGGAGCCGGGCAACTACAGGCTGGTGAGCCTGACCTCTGTCYCTGGAAAGGTGATGGAGCAGCTCATCCTGGCTGCTGTCTCCAGGCACATGGAGGAGAAGAAGGTGCTCAGGAGTAGCCAGCATGGGTTCACCAAGGGGAGATCATGCTTGACTAACCTGATAGCCTTCTACGATGGGGTGACTAGATGGATAGATGAGGGCAGAGCRGTRGATGTCATCTATCTGGACTTCAGTAAGGYTTTTGACACCGTCCCTCACAGAATCCTCCTGGGCAAGCTCCAGAAGAGTGGGTTAGATGAGTGGACAGTGAGGTGGATTAGGAACTGGCTGAATGACAGGGCCAAGAGTGTGGTGATCAGTGGTGCCCAGTCCAGCTGGAGGCCTGTGGATAGTGGTGTCCCCCAGGGCTCAGTCCTTGGTCCGGTCCTGTTCAATTTTTTCATTAATGACCTGGATGAAGGGATGGAGTGCTCCCTCAGTAAGTTTGCTGATGATACSAAACTGGGAGGAATAGCTGATATTGCTGAGGGCTGCGCTGCCATCCAGAGGGACCTGGACAGACTGGACAACTGGGCGATGAGTAACCTCATGAAGTTGAACAAGGGCAAGTGTAGGGTCCTGCACCTGGGGAGGAGTAACCCTAGATATGACTATAGGCTGGGGACCGACCTCCTGGAGAGCAGCCCTGCAGAGAGGGACCTGGGCATCATGGTGGACGACAAGTTGACCATGAGGCAGCAGTGTGCCCTAGTGACCAAGAAGGCCAATGGGATCCTGGGGCGCATTAAGCAGAGCGTCTCTAGCAGGTCGAGGGARGTGAKTCTGCCCCTCTACTCAGCCCTGGTGAGGCCGCAACTCAAGTACTGTGTGCAGTTCTGGGCTCCCCAGTGCAGGAGGGACGTGGAGCTGCTGGAGAGAGTCCAGCGCAGGGCCACAAAGATGATTAGGGGTCTGCAACATCTGTCCTATGAGCAAAGACTGAGAGAGCTGGGCCTCTTCAGCCTGGAGAAGAGGTGAAAGCCATTGTTTACTTCTCTGACCACTACTGATGCTTTTAGAACATGTAGGAAGTTGCTACAATCCCTGCACATTAGGATAAAAGAGATAAAACCCAAAATGGAATCCTTTAATCTAAGGATAATAGATTGCCACTTTTTGCAGGAGAAGGTATGGCTCAAATACTATTTGCAGAAACATTTTAGCTTGAGATTATCCACAGACAGCTAATATGTGAGACAGAGTCCTTCTTACAAGTGAGAGATACCAACTTGCAAACTTAGAAATGATGACTTTATAAGTTGAGGTAGATAACCAAAGACAATAGGACAAAAGTCTGATATGTAAAAAGAACAAATATGAAATTGAAAATTCACATAATATTTAAGATAGAAATAATATTTTACTTACTATTGTACAAGCCAACATTCCAATACTAGGATGATGAAGAATAAAGTGAAAAATATGAAAAAAGTCTGACACACTGACTTCTTTGGCCAAAACATTAGACTGGAATAGTGTTACAGAGGAGCACATCATCAATTCAGATAGTATAAAAGAACAAGATGCTATACTGTACTACCAGGAAAGTAAACACTTGCTCTGGAGATGCAGGGTAGATTTGCTGAAAGCATGTGTGAAAAGGGAAGAGGAAAATGAGAACTTAAAAGAAAATAGAAATTTTATGATGCTTCATGTTGGAATATTAAAAAAGTTGAATTTATAATTAACAATTTCAGCATAATTTTCACCACCAAAATAGAAATAATGCATAAAAAAAAAGGAAAGCAGAAACAATCATCCTAACCACATTAATTAGAAGCAACTACTAAAGAACTTATCAGTACACAAATGATAATTAACAGCCAGCATGAATTTGTCAAGACCTGACGATGTCACTATTSAATCTGATTGAATGACACTTCAATTTACCTACAGAAATTAAGGACTTAATTGATGTGATGAATCTCAGGTTTTAGTTTGATGAGATGTGGCAAATCGATGGAAATCCATCGCAAATCCAGGGGAAAAAATATGGAAAAATGAAACATACTCTTAAAGAAAGTACTCTATGATGAATGTAGAAGTATTTAAACATGGTGTTCTTTTAAACTGAGAAATCAAATCATCATGTATTTCAAAAGTGTCTATTTTTAGTCTGGTATTACTCAATGTATTCAAAAATATTTATATGATGATGAAAGAAAGCACATTTAATCTTGCAGATGGTAATAAATATAAATCCTAATATGATAAAATAGACATAAATTGAAGAAACAATTTGACACTTGTAAAATGAATCAGAATAGAGACATATTGTTCGCAATTTCATTAAGAGTCAGATATTTTCATGAGTTATCTAAACATGAAATAGACATTAAAGCTCCCATAATGATCAGTGGTTGTCTTCTAGAGTTAATGTTGATCTACAGACAAGAGCAATAAAGTTGCAAATGCAACTAGAATGCATTTCAATTAACTAAATATAGATGCCCATTTTTACTGGAGGACCATAGTATATGCAAGAAAGAAAATATGGACAGGATGTACAGGAGACACATGCTTCTCTGGGAGGGCAGATGAAAGGCTGGTAGGATACTACAAACATCTCAAATGACATTAGACACTCATTTCTAAGCAACCAGAATGAACTACAGCGTTTTTTCAGCTGAAGAAATGTTGAAGCTCATTCTTCACACAGGCAGGCACCTAAATTAGTCAAACTAAATCCCATCTTCTTCGCATTTTACAGAAAAGCATTCACTACTGTTTGGGGATTACAAGAAATGAGCTAACAAATGAGAGGCGATTTAAAACAGGCAAATCTCATTCTGGGATATGTTAATAGTAATGTCATGATGAAATCTGGGAGTAAATTTTTCTGCTCTTGACATTGATGTCTGTTCGAGCATCTTGTTCGGCTTGACCACACCTTTTCAGAATGATCTGCTCAAAACTATAAAAAGTCTGCATAAGACCATCAATAATGATTGCCTCTGAAGAAGAAAACAGATAAGGGAAAAAATATGATGAAATTTTCCTTGTCTATAAAACTGTGTTCCATTAAAGAGAAAAATGATCAGCAAGTCAAGTACAGAAAAAGTTTGCAGAAATTTACATTAAAATGCTGGACACACCTTTTAAATTCGAAGGATTTTTAGGACACAAGAGACTTAAGAAAAAGGAACTCATCGCTATCATTAAGCATTTTAAAACAAATATTAGAGAAACATAAATCAGTAGTGTTCTAGGTATTCCTCCATCTTCTTGAGATTTCTGCCTGTCATGGTTCTACTAATCCATCTGTTTTGGAACCGACATAGGAGCCACCTGTATCAGGATTACATGACAAAGACCCAGCTGGTTTTAAGATAAAACATAGTTCCTTTAGTCTTAAGCAAATTAAGAAAAAAATTAAAAGTTCTCTTAATTAAGAAATTAAGAGTTTGAAGAGTCTGAAGTCTTTTCTATCTACATTCAAACTGAATATCTTTGCTTAGAAGTGCTGGAGCTTATTCTTCCAAGAAAAGGAGGACCAGACTGGAACCCTTCAGAAACTAGTAATTTAAAATATATTTGTGATCACAGTTTAAAGCAGAGTTCATGTGCAGTATCTTTGCATTACCATCTGATAGCCTCCAAATACTTTCCCTTTCTATTGACTTAGATAAGATTATTGTGGTTATTTGGATTGTAAACAGATTATATTTTATAGTACTTTCCAGCACATTTTTAAATTTTTGAAACTCTTACCAAATAAAGGCTTTTCTTTTTTTTCTCCACTGAAATGTATCTCTGCCTGAAATTAAGGCTTCCTAGCACTTAACACACAAAGTAACACCAAATAGTATTCATTTATTATTTACCTTCATTCATTATATTTTTTGTTCTTTGTAAAAGGGAGGATATGATAATTACATAATAATGACCTGGTCTAACAGTGACCAAGAACTGAACAAATAGTTCCTTCCAAAATGAACAATTATTATATAAGGAAAGTGCAAGATTTCAGCAAATTCTCATCTCCTCAATTAGSACAGTTCATAACATAATATTGCAACTTCCAGAAGGAACATTAAGACAAAAGATCTGTTTCACACTGTCAGAAATCAGATGGTTTCATTCCTCTAATTTACCACTGCACATGGCAGTCAGCTTTTGCTATTTTTAGGCCAAACATGGGTGCATATCTGAGTCTTATTCAAATCTCAGTTATATCCATGTAAATCAAAAGTTACATGACTGAGATCATTACATTTACAGCAGTTTAAAATTGATGTAAGGTCAGAACTAGGTCAGTTATTCATAAATATATATCTAGTTAGAGTATATCTTGTATAGGTTGTTAACTCTTATTAACTATTTTTTTCTTACATACTAAAGATACATTTCCATAACATGGAGTTAAATGCTAAATCATAGTATTGCATAGATGAAGCTCTTTGGCCTGAAGCTCACAAGTCTTAAATCCGGCTCAAAAAGACATATGCTGGGCCATTTCTTTAAAAGACATATTTGGGTTTTTCACCACTCAATATATGGAAGACTTTTGTATCGCTTAACAGTGCATGTTTACATTACACATATGCTCTGATTCTAGTCTGGAATGCTATTCAATAGTTCTGAATACTATTGAGTCAGATAAAACCTGCACTTGAAGACAGTAGCATATCTGATCACCTTTCTGCATTTCATATCATAACATGATAGTCGTAGTAGCTGCTAAAATGAAGAAAAGATGCAACAGTAGGTATCCCCCCAAAATCCTTGCTTATTACCAGTTATTTGGTGTAAGTACTTTATTGAGCTGAGCTCTCTGACAACTGAAGACTGTTCACACTTAATTCTAAACTCTGCACACTTTCAGAAGCATCACCAACCAAATTTGCAGCTGTCATCCCCAAATGCTTCTGGATGTTTTCCAAATAATATGTCCTACTTCGGCCTTTGAAAATGTGCACATACAGAAGACTCAAACACTAATCAATATATCTTATGTAGCTTATCACTGTTGAGGTATAATTACAATAATAATTCTGATTTACTGGAATCTGAATTGCAGTGAGATATCCTACAAAGGCTACATGCATTTCATCCCTCACGTTGGCAGAATAGTCAGGGCAGAAATTCATACGCAGTGTAGAGCACTGCATAAATGATTTAGTACATTGTTTAATAGTTTAGGAATAGTAGAAGAGTCATTTCCTTTAAAAACATGCAGTTAATAGCCCAGTCCAGGAAGAAAGATTCTGTTTTGTTGTTGTGTTGTTTGTTTATTTATTTAGTTTGTTTTCTCTAATATGAATTGAAAAGCAGCAATGTGGTTTTCACTCAAGCTTCACCAAGTGATTGTTATCTCTTCTAGAGTTAAACTGCCTGCTATAATTAATGCTGCCCCCAGGTAGTTGTAAGCTGTACAAATAGCATTTACTCAGCATGCCATCGTAGGTCTCACTGGCCATGCTAGCAGTATGGGGTCACATTAATACAGATTAAATGGCCTTGAAAAATTCTTCACTATTAAATTTCACTCTCCAGCTATTCTCTCTTACAAATAAATCTATTGTAGAAATAG
>PTEX01000228.1:528331-587589 GCA_003342815.1 Eudromia elegans | reverse complement strand
CTTTATAAAATATATATATATATATATATATATAAAATAAGACCAGAGAAAGAAGTATGTGATTTAGGTAAAAAAAAAGAAAAATCCACCAAAACAAATACTGTTTATTGTCCTCCGACTGTACTAGATTTTCAAAGGACTCATACCAATTCTTTTCTTTGTCTTATATAGATTAGGCTTTATCATTCAAGTGCTGTAAATGAATAATAACAAGAATATTTTTGTATATTTTGTATATTTGGTATTCAAAGAGCCTTCTAGACCACACTATATTTAGACAGCTGCTTACCCAGCCAAAACACCTGCCTGCTTCTGGATTTTTTCTCCTCTTGATAATGCAACTGTCTCATCCCTTTCAATAATATGCACCTCACTGTTCTTTCTATTCCATCACATCTGAAAAACAGCAATATAAAACTAGTAATACTAATTTGCACTTTTTAGGGTATCTTAAAGAACAAAAGATCACAAAGATGGGGCACAGAGTCCCAGCTGTTTTCTGGATATATCTAAAGAGCTTTTGGGGCCTGCTGAAAAAATTGTGGTGGTTTCTCAGGCCAAAGGGAAAAATGCAATATTTTCCCTTTGTAGGTGATCTATCTATACATGACATCTATCAGGAATAAYCACTATTGAAATTTATCACTTCAGTCGTTCACATGTTCTACCCTGGAGATATCAAGCTAACTCACTGTGAATAGAGAGCATCCATGAGCAAACTAACGTAAGTGTCATTTGCAGAGCCAAAGGTACAATGCCTTGGAGCAAAGTTGTGAACGAAACCATAGGGACACATTTTTCTTAATTCATTGTCTTCAATGGCCATATTTACTAGTTTTGTATATAACATAACATTTATGATACCTTCCAAAAGTAACAGTAACACATCAATAACTGAATTAAACTGATACATTTGTTTAGCTTTAGTTATTTTGGCTATGGTAGAAAGTTACTGATAATAATTAATTCTTTTGAAGGCTAGAAAGATTGAAGAATTAGTTCTCCCTGTAAAGGAGACAGAAACAGTTCTGCCTAGGATGTGAGGACCAACACATATCTCCTCCCCCAGCTGATCTTCTCTAACAGAAATATATACATGACTACACAAATGTGAGAGTTTACGTAGCAAAACATTGAGAAATGTTTCTACTGCTGAGGAATAAAAGTGAAAATGCACATTTCAGAAAGGTTCAGAAGTAAGATGGGTATGACAAAATAGCCTGTATAGAATAAACTAGAATAAGTTAAGACTGAATATCTTATCTCTAGTTGTCTCTATAATACCTARATACTCTAAATTGGCTATCCCAGACAGTCCTCATATCTCACCCTTAGTTTCACTTCTTTGTTACCTTCTCAAGCAAGTTACAAGAACATCTTCATAATCTAACTTAATCCTGCTAAGCATCTCTTATTTAAAAATTAGCGGTTGTGCTCTTATTAAGTAATTATTCAGTTTTTATATGTAAGTGGATTTTTGCACTATCAGTAAATACTGTACAGTAGCTAAAATTGGGACATTAAAATCACAGCAGTCATGTAGGCATCAGTTCAGTAATGACTCATACCATCACACTGGTGTCTTGACCTTGCAGCACTGCCTTAGATCAAGTCTGGCATTATGATACCAGTGGCACTGATAACTCTAATGCTAACAGCCCTCTTGAGACCAATTGAGGCAGCTTGAGATGATCTCAGAGTATTCAACAACTAGGTCTTGAATAGGATTTGATTCAWGAGGAGAATACTTCCGAAAGCCAAGCACTCTCCTCCAAAGTGAGCTCTAAGCCTCAGAGGTGGATAAAGAGTGAAAAAGCCAGCTCAAGGCAGGAAAGCTTGAGCCTTCTTTTTGTGACACATGGCCTGATAAATGTTTGTGAATGTTATAGGTCCCATAGAGCAGTCGTTCAAAATTCACAGTTCTGTCATCTTTTTTTTTTTTAAGGGTTAAATTAACTTTTGCAGTTGTGTGTTAACTCCATAAGCATAAACAATGTGCATAAAAAATAAAGTCTTATGACAGGTACCATTTAGGTCATACATAGGCCACATATGACACTGATAGAGAGCCAGAAAATAAGAAGTTTTTTAGTCTTCCTTGAATGCAGCTTGAGACTTTAAACAAAATCAAGGGTGCACATTCGTATAGAATTGTATGTCTGGAGGGACTGTTAGGAGTTTTGAAGACAGTGACGTCTTGGCCAACCCTTTGGCTATGGAGCATCAATAAAGTCTTGTTGTCTGTTACATATTTAATGACATATATAAAATGATGTCTATACTGTCATTTTTAATTAACGATTTCAGTCTGATTTACCTTGTTATCTGAAAAAAAAAACACTTAAATATTAGTGTATATTTGGAAATATATTAGAAAGGGGTAGACTTTTTATTCTCTACATTAGATATGTTATATATAAATATATATATATAAAGGACTGCTGTGGAAGACATACAAAGATATTGAAAGGGTGATATACTGAAGATGCACATGTTTGCATCATTATTTTTAAAATACACCAGTGCCTCATAAACAAGTACTTTGAGTGCACCACAGTGGCATGGTAATGTAATCATAAGGTCTTACTATTGTTAGATTCTTTAAGACAGTTAGCAGACACATTCTAGGAAAATGTCTTGTGAGAGAAAGCATAGTAAAAAAAAAAAAAAATCCTATTTTCTTTTCACACTTATCCAGTCAGTTGAAACCCAAACTTAAATTAAACACAGTAAATATGCTTCTAGTATATGCCATAATTAATTGCAGGTCCAGTCTTGAAGAGGGTGTCTCCTGAGGATCAAGCTTTCCAGCTGCTATATTATTGTCCTTTTCAAAGCACATTGTTGATTAGATGAGAGTGACTAAGCAAACATATAATCCATCTGTTTACATTGTTGATTGTGACAATTAACATAGACCCTTAAAGAATTTGCAGTAATTATTGAGCTGGCTCTTCTTACTATGAAGTTTCAATACTATCGACTGAGATAATGAGTGAAATCACATGTGTAGAGGGCTTAAAAGGCACCTCCTGGAGCTGACTGGTATTGCAAAGCATGCCTGTGTAACAAAACAAAGCCAATGTGTGTAATTCCCCCACATTGATCAAAGTTTCACAGATGCTTCAAATCAGCTGAATGCCAAGGTGTCTCCATGGCACTTCTTTAGCATTCTATTGGCATAAGCAGAAGAGGCTTGGGGACTTGTTCAGATTAACCAGGAACTGCAAACAATAGTGCCTCCTTCCTTTATGCTGTGCCCTTTCTCAGAGATTAGTGTGCTGCACAAATAGTCAAGCAAATTAGCAAAACTAGAGTCGTTTGCAACAGTTTTTAAGAGACCAAGTGGGAGGACTTGAAGTACTACAGCATACTGAGAGCGAAGTGTTGAATAAAAGGGAATAAAATGGTATTTTGCACTAGAGATTACTTCACCTCCACTGCCATATTGAGTCATACTTAATCTTGTGTTTTCATCTGTGTCAGGTATAGAATATGCACAACTGTACAGCAATTGCATCTTAACTACAGTGGTAGTACGGGATTTTTATACTGGGCATGAATACCTGACTGATTGTCACCTCATATGGCCACCACAAGTCAAGTTCTTTTGTTTCTGAATCACTAAGGTTATAAAGAAGTTACTCTCCAAAATAGTTATTGTAATAGTTGCTGATTTTGGACACTGGAAGTACATATGTATATGTTTATTACATGTACAATCAACTGCTACTATAAAGATGTCAATAAAATATAAAGTTTTATTTCTGGGACATTTGAAAATGTGCTTTTTTGACAACAAAAAAGTTTGTGCTGAAGGATGAAGTTTCTATGTTATGTCCAAGTATTTTCATATATTAACTTTCTTCAAATGGAGGAAAATTTAACTTTAATGGGGGAAGTATACAAAATTGGCAATCCAGTTTGTTATTTTTTTCTAGGCAGTATAGCTTTAAATACTTCCACAGAAGGGCTGTTCTGACAGGAATTTCAAGCAGAGAGATCCTAGAATGATTTTTGTTTTGTTTTGCTTTGTTTTTTATTCTTAATCAAATACAGAAGTATCTATATTGAAAGCAATTATTTTGACTTCATAAGTTTAGAGCAGAAAGATATGTTCTGGATTGGTTGTTACTTGAAATTCATAGATCTTGTAACTGGAATAATCAGAGTATTTAAAATTCCAAACATTTGAATTCTTCACTTTTGTTCTTTTTCATTGATTTACTACTTTTACAATTGAAAAACACAGTTTCTTGATGTGGATAACTTCTTACAGAACTTCAATATTTTTCCTTTTAAGATCTGAGAGGTTTACTTTGTTATATACTGTATGAAAGCACAGTTGACAGGTAATACCTCTGTGACATGATTTCTCTAAGCATCTCAGGTGAATGCTAGGATTGATTATTCATGTAATTGTAACCCCAGCATAATAAGCTCAACCACAAGGAGCTCATACCACAAGATGATAATGCACAGAAGTCAGGGTCTCCAGAAAAAACATGAAAGCAGAAATCAGAGAATTAATCTTTGTGGTTTTGCTTTGTTTTTCCTTCACAAATTGACTGCACCAAATTTAGCCAGGAATTTCTCAATAATAGAGCTGAATATTTGACTATACTGAAAAATTTAGGTTAAGTTCTTCTATTATGGCAGTCAGGAAACAGTTTATCAGTTTTATTTTTTGTCTATGTACAGCCTGCTGACAAAAAGTTGTTCAAGCACTAGAGACTTTGCTAAAATTTCTTACACATCCTGTATATCTTCATTTCACATAAAAATATGATTTAGTCAAGTTGAGTTTTTAAAACTCAAGATCTGTTGAAATCTGAGTAACTTCTAACCCAAAACTTGTAAATTTTCTATTTATAAATATTTAGCCTTAAAAATGGAAAATTTCATTGTTCAGAAACTGCTAGGAGATAAATCTGTCAGAAGATTGCTGAGTTCTAACCAGTTGGTACTACTCAACATAAGCAAATGAAAAAAAAAAATCTAGCTGATTATATCAAATTGTATTCCCTCAAAACATCCTTTCTTAGATACTCAATAACATCTAATATTCAACAACCTTAAATTTAAAAAAAAAAAAAGTTCAAAAACATGCAGCCATCTGCCACTTAAACTTAGCTAGGAATATTAATTTCTCAAGTGCCTGACCTTGTCACAGGGATCTGAGGGTCTTCTCTAACAAGAAAAGAAAAACATGTAAAAAAAAGTCAAAAGGTACCAACTCTGTTATTTTGGGTCTTGACTGGGGCTTTTTGTCAAAAAGGATGAGTAAATGAAAGATCTCCAGATCTTGTAATCTTCTCATAAGTGGTGTTTTCTGTTTTACTTGGAATCTCTCTGAAATTTGAAGAGAAATAGATATTTCTTGAACTATCATTGGTGGTCTTCTGGTGACCTGAAAGATATGTAAGGGAGATCTGAAACCAATAAAAATATACAATGATTTATCTGAAATCACTTAAGAAATCATAAGAAATCAAGCACAACTAAGGCAAAATATTGATAAAAAATGAAGATTCAAAATCGATCATAATTTTTGTCTACTTATGACAAAAAATGATAATGAAAGTCTTATACAAGATAATCTGGAGATATTTCATGACAATTAGGTGGTCACTCACAAAAATAGTTAAGAACAGCTCTAGAAGCTGGCAATGCAAGCCTCATATATATCTGATCTGTACACTTACAGTGGAATGGAAAACAATACATTTATAGTAGAAAGCGATGTTTGCCAAGACAGTTTGCCATTTGAAAGAGAATTCCAGAGATGACAGCAAGTTTATGGCTAGTTTAAACTACTTGCCTTCTACAATTCTAAAAGGAAACTTTTCTTATATAAATAATAAGGACAGATTCCCTTTCTGTATTTGAACAGAGTAGATTTTCTTAACATCCACAACATCTAGAAGCTGCTATGACGAAAGATTTCTTTTTAACACTCAGATGTTACCACGAATAAGTTAGAGTATGAATGCAATGCAGTCAGAGCAGAAAGTAAGGTATACTGTAAAAAAAAAAAAAAAAAAAAAAAAAAAAAAAAATCCCAGGAAACCTGGCACCAACATATCTTCAAAGATACATACGTATTACAGTAGACACATCTTTTCAGTTTTCTGCTATCATAACAGTTTTTAATGCCCAAATTGCACTATACTGTTCGAACAGCTACAGAACACTCTAAATACATTTCATATTTAATTTTTAAAAATTCTTTTTTAGGATCTGTATCTCAGTTTTACTAGGCAATTTTGCATGCTAGTACTCTGGGGTTACTGATTTAGCCACATAAGTCCACAGTTTGTTTTTAGCATGAAGACCCATATGCCTATATTTTCTGTTGTCATAGACATGCTAGGGATGGAATCAGTTTTAGTGTCATCTTCTCATACACCTTCTCTTCCTAGGTATATTTCCAATAAAAACAGTTTAAACTTGTTTTACTTAGCGTTAGCCCAGAAGCTATGGCTTTTTCAAGAACTGACTTGTGCCTCCAGAAATGCTTTTTTATTGTTACTCCTCAGATCAAAATATCATCTGTGCTGAAATTGCGTATCTACACAATAAAAGAAATCCATTATATTTCCCAGTGATATACAGGCGCTGAACAAAGCAAACAGCAGCCCAAGGAAACAGTACTTCCCCGGAAACTATGCAGTGTGCATAAATATGAGCTAGTTTTTTTATGGTCTTATGCCAGGACCTGGATGCTGAGTGAAGTTAGAAAATACTTGGCATCAACCATCTCTTAAAAATGTTTGTTTGTAGCTCACTGAACAGTTAATTTCCAGGTATCTGCTTCTTTGAGTTTACATATAAGTGTAAGTATCTTGTTTTGTCTTCTTTTCAYTATGATTTGGCATTTTTCCCTCTGGTGTGGTGTGTGTAAAAGATATGAAATAATTGTGCTTTTTCTCTTCAATCTTTGATACATTAAAAAAAAAGCCTCTTTTGGAGCTACTTCAGTATCTTAATCTCTGCTCTCTCGGAGTATATGCATAAGCATACTCAGGTTTTTCCTTCATTTTTAATGTTGAAGTGATTGCCTATATATAGGCCATTTATTTGTATTTTTTGACAGAAATTGTTCTTCAATATATTTACACATATACTTTTCTCACATACTTATGCCTGTGGACAAAAATATCATTATAAAACCCAAATAATTATCCTGTCTCATTTTCAGTATTTACAGATTTCTTTACAGTACTAATGTCACTATTTTTGGCATGATATTTCCTTTTGTATTAATTTGAAGTTAGTACTTTGCATTCCTGTCATTTCTTCATTGCTTCAATATTCTCTCTAATGTCTTACGGATAATTCTTCTGAACCAGTGGTACTTTCATGCACTTTGTCAAAAATGCATGTTCTATTCTCACATTTGCGATATCTTATATTCATGAGCATTTCCTTTGCCTTTTTCCAAGAGTTAAGAGCTACTGTCCTCCACCATGCAATTTTAGAAGGACTCTAATTTCAAATTTCCCAGCCCTTTCTATCTCAAGCTCATTCTTTTTAGTGACTTCTCCAACTGTGCAAGAATATTTTTCATTTTTTATCACTTTCAGTCCTGTCCATATAATTTGCTTTGCTTAACAAATTCTGCTTGTTCTGTAAAGAGAAAATGTAACTACCTCCAATTTGTTTTCATCCATATTTTTTTTATTTATTATTATTGTTTCATAATAGGAGATTCCAAATACTTCCACAGATTACAAGATCTCATCCATAGATGCAGTACATATTCCTGTATTACTGTATTAAAAACAGTAATACTCCAGAAATAACAGCTTCAGAAATAAGGCTAAGTTTAAATATCTACTTCTTTGCTGCCAACCATCCTTAAATATTTTAAGTGAAGTCTCAATGTTCTCCCACATTTCCAAATACTTTTAAGTCTAATGATTTTTTTTCATGGCTCCAGTCTCCTTTTGCAGTTCTCATTTCACTTTTTTCTTGGTATCATGTATTGCTCTCAGTAATTACTCAAAAGTAAGATACCTAAGAAAGGTGGAGTATAATTATATTGCATAACACAATATCCAGGGATAACTGATATAGGGAAAAATATGTTTGTGCAGCATCCTATTTTATGTAGCTATTTTAAATACTACCGTACCAATATTTCAAGTATTTGACCAGGGTGAGGTGAGTGGGGAAAGTGGAGGTGAGCAATTCAGTCTGTCTTAACATAATGGCCAAAGTTCTCTGTTAAATCAAACATTTGGTAAGTTGGTTAATATTAAAGACACACAGAAACACATAAATATCTTTTCCTTTCTACTGGCAATAGTGGGAAACCATAGGAAATTCTCAACCCAAGCCTCTTGCACCCAAGGTACCTGTATTAATGAGAGAGTCAAGAACACATGTTCTACATAATAATGTATTAGTCTGAGCTTTAATTTAAGGAGTTTGCTCTGGTGGAGTCTGAGTCATTTCTATAAAGACAAGGGTGGGCTGCAATCACAAGTACACGCAGTACTGCTCTCTAGTTAACACCATGGCAATGTAAGTCCAAAATGCCAGCACTTTTAGACCAACCAGAGAAGATGGAGAGAGCCTGATGAACCGAACATAACAGTCATGAAGCAAAAAGATTGACAATTTCAAATTTGATCTTAAAACTTTTCTTTTCCTAAGACTAATTATAGTACCAAATTTAACTTTACTATTGGAAAAAATTGTCCTTAGCAGAAAATACATTCTAAGCATGTGTAGTATATAAGGCATTTTCAGAATAATGATAATTCGCATGCATGCCTAAACAGATACCAAAATATCTAAAGRTAATACCTAAACAGATACACAATGAACTTAGGTGTTTAATCTGTTAAGCAATTCCCTAAGGCAGATACATTATATTTCGCTTTGTAATTTAAGTGACTTTTAGGAAGACCAAGTTCTATCTCTTTTAATTTACTGCTTTCTTCAGATAAATTGCCTTTTTCTTTTTCTTTTTTTTTTTCCTTAAACACCAGCCTTTCAAATAGCCTGTAGTAATGAATCCATCCATTTTATGGTAAAGAGTTTGTTTTCATAGTTTTTGAAAATACCTTTTAATTTCACAAAATGTTTTCATTATTTTTGTATTTGAGATAGACACTAGGTTTTCACAACTTTGCCATTCATTAATTTAATCTGTCTTTAACGGAGATCTTTTTTCATCATCATGGTCATTCTTGTCTTCATTCTGTAGTGGATTTAGTGCATATTGTACTCTCTAATCTTCTCTTATATGATGTATTTTATGAAAGTCACAGCACAGTTTTGCTGCAGGAGTAAATTACTACTATTCCAGCATGCACTAGATATAGTTGTCCAGTACTAAAAATAACATAAGTAGTCTCTTAATGTATGTAAAACAGTATCTTTGGACATAGAGTCCATATAATCAATATGTACATATAAATAGGTTATGTAGGTTAAATAGGTTATGTAGGTTAAATAGGTTAAATAGGTTATATTATTAAACAAAAGAGAGTTAGAGACCAAAACTTGGTTCTCATGCTTGATGCCACATATTATTTAAGGATGGAGCTTTTTACAGATGATTTGTTTTGGAGTAAACTAGTTGAAAAGTTTGAAAGCAAGAACGATAGAGGCACCTAAATATTAAGCAGCATAAACATAAGGAGCATTAAGCTCCACAGACCTACTTAGTGACTTTTCTACTTAAGTAGAAAAGATTTAGTGAAGATAACATTACACATTTTCCCACTGAAATATTAATTTAGGACCAGGAAAGAATTGGTAAAATTTGTTTTTTTCTTTCATATATCTGTAATATATGTTTTTAAAAGAAAAAATATTTCCTAGTAAAATCTATAATCTTTATATGAAGAACCTAACTTAGACATTCACTTTGGAAGACTGTAGGAGGAAACAGCAAATGGTGCAGGGGCTAACAGTAGTGCCTCTCTTGCTTTTATTCAGTGGTGTAACATCTGCTACATTTGACTATCTGCAAGTCATAACACTTTTTACCACTTCTGCATAATGTTTTTGGAACAATATGAAGCATCATTAGTGTATTTCAGTTCCCAACATTATTGTCTCATGTTGCTTTATTACCATAATAAACTTGTGAATCACAGTAACTAACACAGCAGGGCTCCGTAGTGAATTCATTTTCATAACCTCTTTTGTTATCATAAATGTGATCCAGAAAATTGTAAAGTCAGCAATTCTATACAGCTTATTAATAAAGCACATTACAGGAATGCATTAAAGCCTCAACAGCTGTATTATAATGAAACACTCTACTTATAATTACAATTATGCTAACACTTAATAATAATTGGGCCTCTGTGTCTGTAGCTCATTTGCTCAATAGGATATTGGGTCTTGTCAGAAGTAGCCGTTCCCTCAGCAGGTGTCCTGGTTGAAAACATAACAGAGTTTAAACAGGGCATGAAGTAAGTAATGGCATGAAAAGGGCAAATCTGCAGGTGGGGTTACCATCTGTGTGAAAGAAAATGTGAAATAATGAGATATGTGGGCTTCTTTCCTTGTGCAGATCAGCTATCCAAGGGTGAAAAGAGGAGAAACAAACATAATGGATGAGAGAAGGAACAAGGTAGGCATGTGAGGAAATCTCCGGACACACAATGCACAGCTTGCTACCATTAATGATAGGTAGGACTACAAAGTCAAGAGTAAACAACTAATATGTGTGTCCCAGTCATGCTACCAACTTTTCTTCTGAAGTAGAATATGAATTTTGAAGGAAAAAAAAAAAAAGGAAACTATTGCTGAAGCCAAACATTCTCCTCTAAGATGACAGTAGTGATCTAGKAGACAATATAATGTTCATTACAGCTTCTTGGTTTCCAAGAACAACAAAAAACAATGATAGACTCTTATTTTAATCAAGAAACAGTATCAGCAGTCAATCTTCAAAACTATCCTTACATTCTAGAGATGGCACTGGGAAGTCTTGAAATCCCTAGTAGGGATTTCAGCTTCATCTGCTACAAGAAGCCAGCACATCTCCAGCATGAAAGGGAAATTCTTACACACAAGAATTTACAGAAAGAAAGAAAGAAAACTCATTTTCAATGCATCAGCTTGACCATTGCCTCCAAACTGTCCACAGCAGAACTGGCTCATAATTTTGCATCATTTACCGTTACTGTACAAACCCTTAAAAAGAGCCTAGGTCAAGCCTAGGTCAAGGTTGCCTCTGTCTTTGGACTCATGGTGGATAGAGCAAAAATCACCATAGTTGAAGGGTAATACCAGGTTCTTACTTCTTCACATCCAGTAGAAGCATATTCACATAGGATTCTCTTTTTCTCTGTTCTACAGATARCCTTATGATAGCCTTATCACAGTATGAGCTCTATTTCAGACAGTAAGTGGAAAAAGTGATTGCACAAGAGTGACCTTTTCTACTGTATTATAAAATGACTGTCCTACTCAGGGAAGATCTTTCATGCCTTGTGGAAAAASATCTGAGACTTGCTCGGGCATTATCAGCTATTGGTATCTGTGATTAAAAAAAATGGACTTTGAACACTCATTCTCCAAAATAAAGTAAATATAGCCTGGTGGTATGATAGCTTCTCAGAGTGAGTAAATGTCCTGTGTAGAGGAACCTATCTGAAAGCAGAACTTATCCTTCACAGAATCTTCCATTGCTACTAAGAACTCCGCTGCTTTTAAGAATTTGTTGAGAAAGGGAAAAGGAAGAATTTGGTTCTGCCTGAAATACTAACGAATATTAGGTTCATGGAAGGAGAGAAGATTGAGAGTTTTCCAGTAATTCCCTGTTGTTTTAAAAGTAAAATGGAATAATTAAGAAACTGATATCTGTTCCTAACTTTGGGTTCCTTTCTGACAAATGGTATTAAAAGAATATAAGAGAGTATTACCAGAGCATTTGTAGTGTGAGAGAGATGTGAAAGTGCATGGGTAAGTAGTGAGGAAGGTCTGGAGGTTTGAAGTATTTAATTTCTGGCATATGGAAGCTGACTTACTGAAACACTGTTAGACATGACTCCTGAAGTCATGAGTACCCAAACGAACTTCATTCCAAGCTAACTGTTTAAAGATGATAAAACAGAAAAAGAATGAATGAAACAAGTCGTTCACTATGGAAGAATTGGTTGAAAAGGGGGAACATAGAAAAAAAATAGGGCCTTACAGAAGTTTGGCATTACAAAGCTTGCTTGGGGCTATACACAGTTGCCACTTCCAGGATGGTTGGCACCCACAGATTCTGCTCCTTCACGGTTCCCTATACAGCACAATCTGCCCTCCTCGCATCTGCAAAGAGGAGTAGCGGAAGGTGAAGACACTGCAACCAAACTCTGTTCTACTCCCTGTGCTGTGCCGTTGATAAGCTGCAAAGTATCTGCCCAAAGGGAAATATACGATAGGAATGCCAGAGGTTGGAAGGGACCTCTAGAGAGGTCCAACCCCCTGCTCCAGCAAGGACCCCTAGAGCACATGGCACAGKGTGGCAACCAGGCAGGTTTGGAAAATCTCCAGAGAAGGAGACTCCACAACCTCTCTGGGCAGCCTGTTCCAGGGCTCTGTCACCCTCACAGGAAAGAAGTTCTTCCTCACATGGAGAGGGGAACTGCCTGTGATTCAACTTGCACCCATTACTCCTTGTACTATCACTGGCTACCACCAAGATTTTGTCCCCCTTCTCCCTACATTCTCCCCTCAGGTACTTAAACATATTGATCAGTCTCAGTCTTCTCCAGGCTAAACAGGCCCAGCTCACTTAGCCTTTCCTCATACAATAGACGCTCCAGTCCCTTAATCATCTTTGCTCTATATTGGATCCTCTCTAGAAGCTYCACATCCCTTTTTTGCAGGAGAGGCCAAAACTGCACACATTACTTTTGGTGCGGACTCATCAGAGCTGGGGAGAGGGGCATGATCCTCTCCCTCCAGTTACTGGTAACACTCCTCCTGATGCAGGCCAGGATCCCATTGTCCTTCTTGGCCACGAGGGCACATTGCTGACTCATGGTTAACTTCTTGTCAACCGGGATTCCCAAATCCCTCTCAGTGGAGCTGCTTTCCAGCAGGTCAACCCCTAACCTGTACTGGCGCCTAGGGTTATTCCTGCTCACATGCAGGACCCTGCACTTGTCCTTGTTGAACCTCATGAGGTTCCTCTCCACCCAACTCTCCAACCTGTCCAGCTCCCACTGAATGGCAGCACAGCCCTCTGGAGTGTCAGATACTCAGTTTCGTTATCATCTGCAAACTTGCTCAGGGTGCACTCTGTGTCCTCGACCTAGTCATTGGTGAACAAGTTGAAATGCACTGGGCCCAAGTTGAACAGCCCTGGGCCCAGCACTGATCCCTGGGGGAAACCACTGGCCACAAGCCTCCAATTAGACTCGGCGCTCTTTATCATCACCCTCTGAGATCTGCCATCCAGCCACTTCTCGATCCACCTCACTGTCCATTCGTCTAATCCACACTTCTGGAGCTTCCCTGTGAGGATGCTATGGGAGACTGTGTTGAAAGCCTTTCTGAAGTCAAGGTAGACAACATCCATAGCTTTCCCATCATCCATCCATCATAGAAGGCTATCAAGTTCATTAAAAGTGACTTCCCCTTGGTGAATCCATGCTGACTAGTACTGATCACCTTCTTTTCCTTAATATGCGTAAAGATGGTCTCTAGGATGAGCTGCTCTATCACTTTTCGAGGGACAGAGGTGAGGTTCATACGCCTCTCTGGCAGCGAGCCAGCAAGGGTGACACATCTCTCCTTTCAGATGAACTTTGCTCATTATAAGCTCATTATAATGCCAAAACCCACCTCCATCCTAAAAGTTACCCACCTCTGAGAKATGACCGCTCCTCACTGAGCATGCACTCTAGATTTTTGATTGACAATACCTTCTAAATGAAAGACAGATACTTATTTTTCACTAATGAATAACAACAGTAAGTATGACGTACTGGTGGATGTCTAGTGGACGACGAGTTGGCCATTAGGCAGCAGTGTGCCCYCGTGGCCAAGAGGGCCAATGAGATCCTGGGGTACATTAAGAAGAGTGTCTCTAGCAGGTCGAGGGAGGTGATTCTGCCCCTCTACTCAGCCCTGGTGAGGCCGCACCTTGAGTACTGTGTGCAGTTCTGGGCTCTGCAGTACAAGAGGGATGTGGAGCTGCTGGAGAGAGTCCAGCATAGGGCTACAAAGATGATTAAGGGCCTGGAACATCTGCCCAATGAGGAAAAGGTTGAGAGAGCTGGGCCTTTTCAGCCTGAAGAAGAGAAGGCTGAGAGGAGACCTGATTAGTATGTATAAGTATCTCAAGGGAGGGAGTGAGGAGGATGGTGCCAACCTCTTCTCAGTGATGGCTAGCAATGGAACTAGAGGAAACAGCCACAAATTGAGGCATCAAAAGTTCCACAGGTACTTAAGAAAGCATTTCTTAAGTGAGGGTGACAGAGCACCAGCACAGGTTGCTGAGAGACGTGGTGGAGTCTCCTTCTCTGGAAGTCTTCAAAACCTGCTTGGACACATGTGCCACATGCTCTAGGAGACCCTGCGTTTGCGGGGGGTTTGGAGTAAATGACTTATAGAGGTCCCTTCCAAATGTAAACACTATATGATTCTACAACTATAGTTATTCAAGTTCCACTTAAATGTAAAGAAAAAGGATAAATTTGAGTTACGAAGGAAAGAAGTTGAGGGAAAGATTCCTTCATAACTCCCAGGTCAGTCAACCAGCTGTTCCTCCTTTCCTCTCCTTGGGCCAGGATGCCACCTGATGAGACCTGAGACTGACAATCCTCTCTCATCTTCAGGGGTGAGTGATGATGGCACATTTGTATATGAAAAATAGCTAAAAATCCCACGATGTAGTAGAGAATTTCCTATACTGACATCTGGAACCTGCTTTGTAAATGTTGCGTTTGAGTAAATCATGCTATTTGTGAACTTGACTACTTGTTTGGAAGGCCACCAGACCTACAGTTGACAGATTGTTCATGAATCCAATAATGCCAGAGTAGGGCTTATAGTTGATCACACTATTAGTGAACTCAATTCACCCTAGGGAAGGTAATCAGACTTATTGTCAACAGAGTGTTCGTGAATCTGATACTGCCAGAGTCAAGCCAATAGTTGATCATACTATTAGGGAACTCCATTTGCTCCTGGGAAGTTATCGGACCTGCAGTCTACAGACTGTTCATGAATCCAATACTGCCAGAGTCAGGCATATAGCTAACACAATATTTGATATCCTCCATGGCTTTCAAATTGCATYACCTACCAAAAGGATAGAAATTATATCATACAGACCAGTACTTTTTTTATTTCAACCTTTCAATGAGATTCTGAATTAAATGAGCTGAATGCCCTAATGCTGGCCAAAAGCCTGCGTAGGCCTAAAAAAGTGCCAGATTTCCTCATGCCTATAGTATCACAGTGGACTATTCAGATAGAAGGAGACAGGTTCTTTATTCAGTAAAGGGAGTTAGGAACCTTTAAAAAAATGAATCTATAATCCTACATGACATTCCCACCTAGAACTAGAGTTGTAAAGACACAGCTGGTGATGTCTCAGAATTATTCCTAGATGCTGTAAAGCCCACAGAATGCCTTTCTTAGGCTACATGAAGATCACGATTCAAAAGAGCAAGCTGACAATATGTTTCCTTGCTGTAACTTTAGAGCCGATTAAAAACTGCTCTACATTTTGAACCTTGCAAGGCATGGAAAGAGTGGAAGGTAAATGTCACACAGCCATAACGTCCCTTTCTATAAAAAACACTTTCAGGGATAGATTCTATGTGACATAAAGATACTTGTTGAAAACTTCAAATCAGAATCCTTTAAATGGAACACTTATTTGAACTCTTGTTTGCTTATAAGGAAATAATCTAGGAAGGTTTATAATCTAAGTTTATAACCTAGAACTTTCCTTTTTTCAGCTTCTTTCTGTATAGAAGTATCTGAACTTAACGAAAATGGTGTTAGAGAATAAGGCATCTCCCAAAGCAAAGCTTATAAAGTTTTTTGCTTTCTAAAAAATTTTTAAAATTCTGTGATCTAAGTAATAAAAATAATTGTTTTTATTTCTTACCAGTTCTACTACTGTTTTTTTTCCACTGACGATATGTCCATAAAAAGTTGATCTAGYAAAACAATCAAACAAGAAAATATATGCTACATAAAGTAGCATAACTATAAATATACATTAATAAAATTCTAAACAGCATGTTTTTCATTCTATCAGCCAAATTATTGTGGCAGCCAGTAGAATAGCATACATGTGCCATTGACATGCAACATCAAAATATATTATGAAAAAATATATTCTACATTTTCTTCTTCTTGGGTACTTTAAGAATGAATTTGTGAACATTGAAGATAGTTTTTGGTAGGATTATAGTCAATCTTACTTGCTATCAATAAGTGTAGTCTAGATAGGAACCAGCCCTGACATATAAATGTCTTCCCTCTGATCAAAATCACCTTTTGGGGGTTTGAATGACTACAAAAGCTGTAAGCCAATTGTCTCCTTTTCTTTTCAGGTATTAAGGAAATGTACTTGCGGATTTGTATAACACTATAGGGATTTATTTGTGGATATTATAATATTTATACACATCCTTACAGGCTTTTTAGAGTTAGAAAAGCTAGTCTTATACAAAGCCTTTCTCCAAAATGTGTAAGTTTAATTTTGATGGTTCAGTCACTCATTTATCTTAAGAAAAGAGCCTCATATCAGCTAGACCACCTCCCTTTGGGTATTGTAATTCCATGAGTGAGCTCTCAATATTACCACATTATTGTTCATACATAAGTATTGATTTAACATCTAAAGTCAGTCCATGGCTCTTATATTTTAAATCTTCAGAATATATTGCCAAGGATTTCACTGCGGTGATTCACACTTCCCAATATTGTCAACTGTTCTCTTACTTTAGTCCATGGAAATTCAACATGTTTTTTCACCAGAATTCATAATGTTCTGTTACTCTGCTGCTGCTGGAAGAAACTGGGATTTGTTAGCCTATTAAATAAATTCCAGAATATTTATACCTCAGAACATCTATCACTGCATTACAAATTACTTCCTTAATATTTAATCATCTGTAAAAGACAGTTAAATATAGTGTTGAAAAATAAAGTGACACAGAAAAACAGCTTATACATTCCTTATAGCTTATAACCCTCTTAACGGCTTATAATATTGAAAATTAAAACAGATTTTAAGAGAAGTGAAACTTAATTATACTGCATTTAACTGGATGTGTCTATCTTTTTAAGAAATTTTAGATTAACTAAGTCACCATATTGTTTATAAGTCCTTGCAAACACAGACATCATGGTCCTTATATTGTATAGCAATAATCAGAGTCACCCAGCTCATTTTATTTATATTTAGCTTTTGGAATAGTGTGTTATTCAGCACATATAAAGGTGTGAACTATAGGATAAAAAATAATATTTTGAGTGGCTAAGTCACTAAATAATTTATAAAAAAAAAACTTTTCTAGCTCTCATTTTTTATCTTTTTTATTTTCACTAACTCAAACATTTTGGTAATTCATTCATCAATATACTTGCACTATCACTAGAGACACCACTGTTTCTTATTCCTGAAAACTGTTAGCTAATCCTTCTTCCTTTCACAACTTGAAAAGAAAGTTAAATAATTATGATCTAATTTTCTGACTGTGCATATATACATACATACATGTATATATATATACACACACACACTAAATATATGTGCATTCACATATTTACACTATATTTATTATATTATAACCATATATTACTGTTACATGTACTACATTGCTGTTATATGTACTACATCAATAAATTCTCATAGAGTCTCATATTATGTAGAAACTGCCACTGTATTGTACGGAGTACTGTACAGAAACTGTTTCAATTGGGAAAAAAAAGTGAAAAAGTATCTAAGGATAGAGGACTGAGTTCTAACTATATTATATATGTAAGTTATGCCTTTAAAAAAAATGTTAGTCACAAGTACGAGATGAAAAATGAACTAAAAATAATCAACATTCTTTGTAAAATATTTTCCACCCAGTAATATTTTCTTACAGTTGTAAAGACATATACTGTTTATGAATTAAAAACTTTCAACTTTTTTGAAAAATAAGAAGAAAGGCACACTTTAGGCCTGCTTTATGCTTATTACTCCAATGATCCCTAAATTTCTCATAACTCTTGAATATCAGATTATTTTGATATCAGTACTATTTTTAAAACATTCTTATACAAAGTATGCTTTTGGGAATTGAAGGCTGTTTACAATAATGGTGGTCTACAAGAATGCTGCTCTCTCTCTGAAGAGAACTATCATTTTTTATGACAGAATATCTTTTTAAATTTCCCATCTACAAACTGTAATACATTCAAAACAGCCTTTTGTGATTTTGACTAAATGTAGTAAACAATGCAACATCCTAATGACCCTCACTTTTATATATCTTGCAAAATGTTCTGAAAAATTATAGAAATTTAAAGCATAAGAGATATTTTAAGTGTATTTCAGAATCTGTATAAGAAGTATTGAGATTTTATAATTCGTTATATAGAGAGATATAGTTATATATAGGTATATATACTGTTTACATTTAATGGTGTAAAATAGTAACACCAAAAATTGATCATTCTTTTAATCTTGCATTTTCCATGCATCACAGGTTTTTGTTAAAATTCAGTAGAAGCATACGTAAATTTTAATAGCATAACATGATGTGAATATATTACAATTATTACATTAATAGCCACTCTTGGTTCAAAATTGTGATTTTCCACTTCAGTGAGAATATGACTCCTAATAAAATATGCATATTTAATTATGTGAGACCTAAACAGAAATTTAACACTTCTGCAACAGTTACTTAATAACTTACTTACTAGATGTTCAAAAAAGAGAAACAACTTCAGAAATCTATCTTCTAAGTAGACTTATTATCATAAGAAATTATCAGGTTAATAGCAACTTTTTTTAGAATATGCCTGTCTGACTCACATTTCTTACAGCATCTGCATTTTAATGCTTTATTTAGAAAAAAAAAAAAGTGCTTGTATCAAAAAGTAAATATACATAATTATTTATGGCAGTTTCATATTAATTCTTCAACTTAATCAATGAACGTTAAATCTAGAAGTGGCAAAACAAGTTTGTGCTTCTTTCTCCTTCCAAAACACAAACAGTAAATCATAACCATGCATAATTTCTGCTGTTATATATTGTAAAGGTTATGTTTATACTATAAGCTGTGAATTAGATTAATGAGTTTTCTTAGCACCATAAACCTCCTCCACCAAAACAGAAGCTAAATTGCAATAAATCACATATTTATGGGACACCAATGATTTAGAGTTCCTCTATAGGGAAAACTACCCCAGCACATAAGAAAAAAAAAATACAGCTTCTGTACTGTACRGTGGATGAACAGGGGCAAAAGAATGAAYGTTGCTTTCACTTCACTGTAATAACAGCAGTAATTTATTAAAATCAATTGCTATAGCAAAGCTTTTTGCCAATATGTCAGACAAAGTGACAATATACCAGCCCAATACGTTAGCTCTTTTTGTGATACTACAGATCAAAGCTATTAAATTATCCACCTTTCATTACATTATTCTTTAAACATTTTTTTTTGTCAAAAATATTAGTGATTGTATAAGTGTGGTCTATTCTTTGTATACCTTATACATTATAAAAACCTCACATAAGTGTGAACAGTCATATTTACATCTACAAATTTATCACGGTGCTTTCAGATTATTGCAGACATGATTTCTCAGTGCATTTCTCATAGAAAAGTAGTTGTTAACTATATTTTCTTTCATCACTCACTCACAAAATACTCACTTATTTTCACTTACCTGTCCAAAAACAAAGGTCTTATAAAAATAAATCCCCCTGATGTTTAAAATAGAGTTTTGTTATTTTTGCTGTTTATATATATCTATATATACTTGTTTGTGTGTATATATATATGCAGACATATATACATACATACAAGTGTGTACATATGTATGTGTATGCACATACAACACACATACATGTAACACTTGTATGTATGGTCAGAAAGAATGTACAAGTATTGTATGTATGTATGTATGAATGTACAAGTATTTGCATGAAAATTTTATGCAGAAACATTTTATAATTGTGGAGAAACACCTGAATTACAAGAAGAATCTTTTGTGGTGCTAACTTACGTTTCTTCCAACAGCTGCAGTCATAGATAGAAGCAGTGTTAAAACGCACATGATAGCGCAATTAGAAGTAGTTAACAGCCACTTCGCTTAACATAAACACTTGCAGACCATTTTCCAAATAACAAAAAAAGAGGGACATTCTTGTCACACCCTGCATCATTAAACTATGGAAGTGATTGTACAAAATGTAGCAGATAGCAAATATGGATGTGCAAATAAAAGTCACCAGATAAGTTTTTTTTTTTTTTTTTTTTTTAAATGAGAGTAAAGAAAATCTATGTTTTTTGCATGTCTCTAAGTCACAAATCTTTGAAAAACTAGGAAGATTTTTGAATGAGGCATCATTTTGTACCTCCTACACATTGATACCAAATTATTCTAACATCCTTCTCCAATACAGGTAGTATTTGAAAGTTAAGAGGTAGACTAGGGAGCTGCATAGGCCTTGATTCTGATTAGTTACAGTGATTCTTAATTTACATCCTTGGGCAATTACAGTGTCTTAGTCTGTTAAAAGAGAGGGACTAATCTGCTCCCTTTGCAGCTGAGAAAAAGGTGGGATGGTGGTCATTACTCTGTTTCTGATAGGGAATGTAAGATCTTTCCTAGAAGTAAAATTACTCATTTTATATTAAAAAGTGATTGGTGATAAATAAGATTTTGAAGGAAAACAAAATAATGCTTATCTGGGAATTATTTGTAGAAGATGTCACAAAAAGATACAGGACTCTGCAAAGGTGGATTTCATTTTCAAAAACTTTGAGAAGTATCGTATTAACAGAAACATATTGTTACACCAAAGATACTATGTCAGATTTGCAGCTCCTGTGGGAATAGCTTGATATMTMTCTCTCTCTCTCTCTCTCTCTCTAAAGGAAATAAATCTCAAACCCTTAAAGTGTAAACTTTTCAAGAGGAAAATCATTCTGTTGCTAGAACAATACATTTCTGTTGCTCTCCCTTCCTCTTTGCATCTCCCCAGCAGGTTCACATATCATGTTCAGGTTATTTAAAAAGACACAAGAATGTCACTTATTTATAGTCAACGAAGAGACATAAGACCTTCTAGCAAACAGGCAATCTGATCTCTGCTGATGATATACTTCAGGATGCAGTTCTGACATCCCACAGGTGCCTATTCCTTTGCTCAGATTGTAAAGGGAGCATTCACTGTCTCAGACATAGTTGTCTTCACTGTCGCTGTTCACATATAGTCAGACGATGATTCCCATATTAACTCTTTAATGCAAAATGAAGTACAACAGTTGTTTTCTATGTTATCTAGAGGTCTGAAAATAATATATTTCTATCTAGAAACAGAATCATATACTATATCGCCCTACACAGACAGTCCCCCAAAAATAAGATCTATTATTTCCCTACTTAAAAAGCAATCACACATATTCCTCTTATCCTAAGATTCAGATCAGTAACTTAAACATCATCTAGCACAGATACATTTATGGCTACAGAAAACATCAATTAAAAGATTATAAGATCTCTAGTGAGATTTAATTCCTTTCTAACAAAACAAAACACCACACTACAACAAGGCACGAAAGTGCAATATCCAAGTCCATCTGTCTTACTGGAAAAATCCAGTTATTATTTGATCCTGCATCCAAAGAAGCAGAAAGATCAGGAGAACATTTTCAATTCAATAATTAATTATCCTGTTGATCAACAGGATAATTCTAAAGGAATGATGCTTCTTATCAGTTTAAAAATAAGCTTGTTGCTTGAAGATAACATCTGCCATACTAAAAAACAAACAAACAAACAAACAAACAACAACTCAAACATGTACACAAGCAAAATTATCCATTCTCCAGTGATTTTGAATTGGATAGAGTCCCAAAAGATCTTTTGAGAAGCAGATTCCCCCTGCAAAAGCAAAATTAAAATAATATTCCACAATTTAAAAAAAAAAAAAAGTCAAATGCACGGTAGCAGAAAATCACACTGGACAAGATTAAGCCCTAGCACGGACYATTCATGGTACTCTTAGACACAGGTCTCTTGGAACACCTCTCCCAAAGGAGGTGTTGATGAGCCAACCCAGCCTCTGTTGCTAACCCTGTGGGGAGAGCAGGATGGATAGAGAAAAGCAGTAGACACTACCTGTGCACTGCTGCTTCCATGCACATTTTGCAATGTAATTGTACTTCCAAATTTCCTTTGAAAGTATCTGCATCAACATAGTCAATCAAGAGTACTATCACATAATATCCTGTATTTCAATCTTTTTCCTGACCTTTGGTGAAATATCAACAAGAAAAAAAAATAACAGGGTGATTAAGAATTTTATTATTTGAAATTTGAATCTATATACCTATTGAATGATAATAAATCAAATTTGGGTGGGGTGGGGGGAGGCACAGACCCTCTTCATATTTTATATCCACACAATATTGTCAAACTGTCATCAGTTCAGTTCCATAGCCAGTGTTCCCACGTACAACAATACTCATGTTTCAATTCTCRTCAAAATAACTGGCTTAAACAAACTGTGGAAACATCCAACTCATTATGGCTTAATTAAGATACTTCTTAGTCATGTGGGTATGTACTTACTCATCTCTGCAGTAAGAGTTAACCACACAGAATCTTGGAGTTTTTAGCATATAAAGGCTTGTAAATGTACCCATCTCATTAGAAGAACTATTTCAAGAATATTTATAAGCTCATCAAATTTCCAAGCTGTGCTTTTCTCCTGGGACGAGCAACTGGTTATTATATTCTCTGTCCTCAGAAGATGCCTCAAGTAACTTAGGCTGCTTTCTTTCCAAATTTTTAAGTCTTGTGCATGAATGTTGACCTGTTTCCTAATGGTTTAGTTAAATCGCAAAGAAAGCTAAAATCTATTAGCACTGCAGCTGAACTAAGTGGCTTTACAGACATTTTTGCCTTTCTCCAAGTTAAGTACACTTTTAATTATTCTCATTTATGAGGAAAAAAAAAAAAAAAGCAGTTTCTTCCACGATAAAGGAAGCAAAGGAAAAGAAAAAAAATTTAAAAAAATGGTCAGGGAGGAGGAAGATTAAAAGGTCTGTTTATTGTTTAAATAAGTTCAGTCTTTTAGTGMTTTGCTTTATTTTTCTAATCCTTAGAAAGCTGCTACATTAGGTAAATTAAATAAGATCATGTAAGATGTGCTCTAACATAACAAYTCCTAATTTTTACGCAGTTAAGGTCATAAACAGAAGTGTTAAAATAAGCATTCAATTTCCATAGAAACAAGAATAACATTTTTGTATACAGAGACATATAGATATTTATAGTTGATATAACTTGTTTCCTTTCAACATAATTTAACATCATTCCACCATATTTTATTACTTTTCTGTCATACAGAAAGTGTTATTCTTAGAAATTCTCTGCTTCCATTTTTTAATGAGAAAATACAGAATTTTACGAGGATGTTGAGATGCTGGAGTCAGATAGATCACCTATCTGAAAAGCTGCAAAGGTTGGGTATAGGCTTCTAAAGAAGCACAGACCAGGAAGGGAAGGAGGAGGGGTTAACCTTCATGAGAGGGAGCAGTAGGAACCTGTGGAGGTCTGCTTGGATCAGAGGCCAGCTTTGAGCTTATGGATCAGGCAGCCCAACGTGGTTGGCATTACGGTGGAGGTCTGCTGTAGACTGCCTGATCAGGAAAAGTAATTACAGGAGGCTTTCTTCAGATAATGAGAAGAAGCTTCACATTTCCAGGCCTTGATCCTCATAGGGGACTTCCACCATCCTTTTATCTGCTAGAGGGACAGAATAGCAGGACACAAGCAACACAGGAGGCTATATAAAATATGTGCCTGTGACAAAATGGGCTGAGGAACTGGTAAGAAAGGACACAGAAAAGGCAAAGGTACTCAGTGCTTTCTTCAACTTAGTCTTTACTAGAAAGACTAGCCTACAGAAATCCCAGGACCTTGAAACTTGTAAGAAGTTGTGCAGCAAGGAAGACTTACCTTTTGTGGCAGAGGTTGACTAGTTGCTGAACTACTTAACGTTGTGACAAAGAAGGCCAGCAGCCCTCTGGACTGCCTTAGGAAGAATACTGCCAGCAGGCCCAGGTAATCCTTCCCTTTTACGCAGACCTGGTCAGGCCACATGTTTCTGAGCATGTTTCCGAACCCTGGTCTGGGCTGCCCATTACAAGAAAACAGACTTCATGGAGTAAGTGCAGCAAAGGGCCACAAAGATGATGGAGGGACTGGAGCATCTCTTTTATGAGGAAAGACTGAGAGAGCTGGGACTGTTCAGCCTAGAAAAGAGAAGGCTCAGGGACACCTCATCAATGTTTATAAATGCCTTCATAGTAGGAGTAAAGAGGGGGTCAGGATCCTAAGAGGTCCCCTGTGATAGGATGATAGGAAATTCTGTATATACATAAGAGAAAATGCTTCGACTAAGAGGATGGCTGAATGCTGGAAAAGGTTTCCTAGGTATGTTTTCATGTCTCCATCCTTCGAAATATTCAAACCCCAACTGGAGCTTAAGCAGGGAGGTTTAGATAGATCATCTCTAGAGATCTCTTCCAATCTTTTCTGTTCTATGATTCTGAATATAAGAATCATTGCTCTGTTATTGGATTTCCAAAAAGAGAAGTTCCTTTTTTGCAGTTGTATTCATAGTTTCTTATCATCTGGTAGATTATTGCTGTTTAATTATGCATAAACTTGGACTCATTTGTAATATCTCTTCCTGAAGTATAATCTGTAAAAATACAAATAAGTAGATGAAAATAGTGGAACAATTTGAGACAGAGTCTGTCAAAACCTTGCTCAAATCACACATTGGAACTTTTTAATTATATTCTGATTGCCTTCAGAAGAAGCAGCATGCAGGGTTTATACCACAACATTCTGTGAATCTTAGAAGAAGAAAGGCTTTTTCAATATCCATTATATAAGAAGGTGATGGTTGTTGCCTCAGTGATATAATCAGTTTTGGCTAAGTAAGGACTTTCACAAAGTCTTTAACTTTGTGAAACTGATTAGTACCAATAATGATCATTGAATGTAATCAATTCCCATACCTTTACATTTTCTTTTAGTAAAAGTTTTAGCAACTGCAACATTCTAGATTTATGTAACATGATTTAAGGGACATTAGGTCATTTTTCAACTTACATTTTTAATTCCACATCAGTTTTAATCACTCTTGATCACTAATTTCTGAACTATATAAGTCTTCTAACTAGTTGACAAATTTATGAGCTCTAACAGATGCAAGGTATTTCCACTCTTTCAATCTTTCTTATTTCAAGTAAGAAACTTTGTCCTGATTCCCATTCTCCAGTCTAATGTAGTCTTCAGGACTGCTCCTTTTACCAGGGGGCAATCGCTCTGGGCTACAAAGAGTTTCTATTCTGCTTGCATTTTTATTTATCATAGACTTAGACTAGGAACTAGTAAGCAATCYGACATGATCAGACAGAGCCAAGTATGATCAATTGTAATTTACTATAGCCATTTTGTTCCATATTATAACTGAAAGAGTTCTAATAGAAGCTATTCTAGATACCTGAGGAAGCATAAAACACATTCCAAAAAGTGATTTATTCCCTCTTAAAATAGATGCCTAAGATTAATCAGATAACTCATCATGTCTGTAGCCTATCTTCCCCAATAAACTATAGTAAGAAGCAAAACAAATAGCTTAGAGTAAATACTTTGGAAATTTCAGCTGACTGCTGTTCATACATCTCAACATCCTGTTTTGTCAAACTAGTGGTAAGGATAAGTCCAAAACAATAGCTCAATCTGGTCTTATTCTGGAACTCTTTGTATTTAAACAGATAAATTGTCTTAATTTTAATCATAGAGTAACTTGTTACTTGTTTTCTTAACCTTTAATCATAGAGTAATTTGCTATTTGTTTTCCTAACTTAGCAATACTTGTTTCACTGGCCATTCTTAACCAGGGAGTCAAGCTGTTGAAGCTCATACATAAAACGTATAAAAAATGGTAACCATTCTGTTTCCCTGGAAGATGGATTGAAAATACAGAGGATTGTAAGACTCTACTCATTCCTTAGCACAGATTTTCTTCTCCCTCTGTTTTTCGCAGAGGCTGTATAAGATATGGCATTTAAAGTAGTTTGTCCCTGGCTTTTGTCAGCTGTGGGACTCATATCATTTCAAATAAGTACAGCAGATGACACAGAGTAGAGTGTAAAGAGCAGAAAATAATTGTACTAGCCCTCCARACTTAAATTATAGATGACACTAAAGAGACAAAAAATACCTATGTGAAAGGAGAAGCTTGACTGTGACCTAGTTGATTTATTAGAGCTAATTAGGTCAGTGGAGCTGACCTAATTTTTTAATTAATAAATTGATTCCCAAAGAACACATGCAGACATTGCCAGACTTACATAAACCAGGAAAGATAATTACATTGTAGAGATAACAAAACAGTTTGTAGTGAGTAATTTTCATTTGAGTAGCTAAATTCTTACATAACAGTTTTAAACTCTGCTGTATTGTAGCTGTAGTGTAGGTGGTGCTTGATATGGCATTTATATAAATATAAAATGTCACATATGCATTTTTTCCTATCATAAATTCTCTAGTCTACATTATACTGGATAAGTGTATAAGCATATACTTTTCTGACATCTTTCCTGCGTATTTTCAAACAGAATATACAGTTAATTTTACTAACCAGAGGACATTATGAACACTACAGATAAATTTCTCAGAAGTTTTTTTTTCTAATAATGTCTTATAATCAGTAATGATTCTTTGTATTCAATTTTCCAGCTGTTATTTTCATTATTTTCACTTTATGTTGCCTTAGAGAAGATTAAGCATTCCTAATAATTAGAGGATATTTTAATTGGTTTTGAATATTATAAATAAATCACCAAGATTCTTTCCTGAATAAATAAATAAATAAATAAATAAATAAATAAATCTTTCTAGACCTGGTGAACTGTTTCATTTTCCTAGAAGAATTCTGAACTCATTTAGGTTACCACTAGGATCAAAATATTTTTTTATATGCCTTACAATTTGAAAATTAGTTGTAAAGAACTTAACATAAGGGAAAAAAAAAAAGATGACATGAGCGGGAAGTTGTGCCATAACTTCAGCTTGATGTCTTTAGAATACCATTTCAATAGTCTTTCAATAAGATTGAGTAGTGGGTGGTCACTGCTAATTTTGAAGCCAGCAAATAACACTGAATTTGAAGCCAGCTCATTCTTGGGTTCACCTGGCCATTCTCTGACCAGACCAGCAGGACCACTGCAAGATCATCCAAAGCATGAAAGAGATTACATTTTATTGCATAGCTGTTATCAGCAGGATAAATCAAGTAATCCTCCCTTTGCAATGTCTTATAGAGGCTCTTCCCTTGGGAACTCCAATTTCACAAGTTTGTTGGTCTTCTCTGGACTATAAAAACCCTATAATTACCTAAAGGTTATATCAGTAAGTGGGCCAAATTAATATTTTATTGGTTTTCTGTATAAAGATATGAAATTATAGTATGAATTTAAAAATATTCATGCTGCTATAAGATCTTTTCCTATATTAATCATTTATAATGATTAATAATCTTAATAAATATCTCCTGAATTAGAGAAAGAGTTATATATTAATTGGTGATTGTGGTCAAGAGACAATCATTTCCACAGCCAGGGCATGCTCTTGCCCACACTCAGTAATGTCTTCCTGGTTCTTCAGATTATCCTTTTGACACTCAGAAATGTCAATGATACAGTTAGAAGTTATATATCATACTAACCTGGCAGCACTAGTATGTTGTTTTAGATATATGGCATGACCCAAAAGCACTATTCAGACAAAATGTGTTTTGCACTCTATCATCTGCCCATTTCTAGCTGTTAAAATTACTCTAACAGCCACCAGCTAAAATAAAGCAGTACAAATACTTTTTATGGGAAGGTCTCCCTGAGATCATTGCCAGAGGAGGCCTGGTCTACCCACAGACCTCTTTTAATGGTAGATRTACTCTTGGGGAAGACACAAAACAGCTCCAGTAACTGTTAGCAACTTTATATATTCCTATCATATTGGAGAAGGGAGACCACAACGCGAGACCAACCCAGGCAGCAACTGCTTAATTGACTTTAGATATGGAGAAAGTCTGGCAGATTAGCCTGGGGCTACCTGACTAGTGATGCAAGCAATTAACAGTTACTTCATTAGCCCTCAGGAGAAAAGTTATCCATGGGCATCCAGCACCATGCAGATGGCTAAAGTGAGGGGGGGACACGGGTATGRGAGCCACTGCACACTGGGTCTCTGTGCTGGGTCACTGGGAGCCACACACATCCACGGGTCGGAATGAGGGTCTTGGTGCACTGAATATGGATTAGAGAAACAGGGGTCTTGACTGCCATGAGTGTATCTGTGCAGAGTGCATCACAGAAGTTTTAGAATAGAAATTGCTGTACACATACTGTACCCATCCTGCTTAGTAAATAAATGTCACTGGGTGCTGTGATTTGTTCTTGCAGTACTCTTCCACCCACCCTAAGTTCCCCTGTGACAGCACGCTGTTGTGTCAATGCCTACTTTTAGAAATACTTCACTGCAGAGAGAGGCGGTATGGAATTGTCCAAATAAGTAATCACAATTCCAGCTTTGTGGACATTCTCCGCAGAGAAACAGGCACAATTCAGAGTCATAGCAATACTTCCTGACTTCCAAATATATGAAAAAAATCACCATAGGAACTGACTTCTTGTGTTACTAGCAAGAAGCTTGTAAGTACATACGCTTACAACTTCAAAGCAAGTCCATGGTATAATTCCACTGTTAACAATAAGACCAGAATTGAATTTTTAACATGGATTTTCCATGGGACTAATTAATGTTACAAAGGAGAGCAAGCATGATATTATCTTTCCTGTAGAATCTTACAAATTTCTTTAAAGTAGTTTTTTTCAAGATATATATGTCCTTGGGGTAAAAGCCATGTGGGTGGATGCTTTCATTCATAAATCTCAGTATGGTTATCAGTATCATATTTTCACTATTCTCAGTCTGATTTCTGAGAACATTACTCCCCAGTTGCCCCTTTTATGAACTCTAAATTTTATTCATAACCCCTTAGTAACAGAAACCATCCCTAATCAACAACTGAATATAAAGAAGAGGGAGGAGGAAGTTTGAGAAGGTAAACAGGAGAAGTAATGCTGCAAAAATCTAGGTAGGTTGAAAGGAAGAGCTCTGATCCTTCATCAACTTTTAATACTCATAATTTTCTAAATATCTGTTCCACTGCAATAATAAAACTTTCTAGTATTTCACTTTTCATTAAAGAAAAGAATTTCCAGTATCTGCTCTCCTATTATTTTACAGTAGTAGTTGTAATTCTGGAGCAGAATTACAAGATTCAGAAATATAATATTATTTATTACCTATTCATCCTGCTGCTTTAATATGCTTAACTTCTATATTTAATGAATTATGGAACTAGTCTCTTTTGTCCTTGCAATTGTCTTATTTTTCTATGAATTTTTATTTTGAATTAGCTCATGCAACAAATGTTGTCTTGCACTTTGGAGACAATAAAGATCTTTCTATATAGTCTATATGAAAATACTTGATGAATTTGCTTGCATTAATCTTGATAAAAAAGAAGATCCACTACATGTTATCTGCCTGAATATGCTGAATTAAGCAAATAAAGCTATTAGAAAATGATAAGATTATAWATAAGACATAAGGCACTCTTATAGAGAATACTATCAAGGAAAGGGAAAGAGTGTTATTAAAGGACTAATAATAGGTAAATTTGGTGGGAAAAAAATCTCCCACAACAGCCAAAAATTTTGTTCCTATCCCCAATCCAATCCTCTAGAGATTTGAAGGTGACCTAATAATAAGGTCAGTCAGTTGTAGCACATGCTGGTAAACTGATATATGGAGCACAGAGAAAACAATCCTATTTCTATATGATTCAGTTGGTATGGGGAAAATTTAGAAATTGTTGGAAAAGCAGGCAAATTTAAGTTACTAGTCATACACTGAGCTTATATTTTATTTCTTGGTTTTGTGCTCATGAACCTTGAACGTTTTAATAACCCAAGTTTCGCTTTGTGGTAAAGAGTTGGACAGTTCTTAAGCAACTACTAACATCATTGTGCAAGGGTTTACAGGTGCCAAGCCACACTATACCAATCCTGCTAATACGACTGGAAAATATGACACTGCAGTGCAGAGACAACTTCTGAAACAGTATAGTGCCATCCAGAGAGGGATGAAGGTACAGAAAACCTTTCCCAAAAGTGTTTTCAAGGAACTGAATGGTTCTAAAGTTCCCTCTGCACAGTAACTGGGAAATGCTAATGGTAGTTTCCTTGCTAGTACCACCTCAAATGGTAGACTTGTCCCTGCTGCACTGAATAGCAACTGCCAGAATCAATGCTGCTTTTCAGTCCCTAACAAAAAACTGCCTTGAGCCAGTTGCAGAATTAGCAACCAAGGAGGTCAGCAGTAATAAGAAGATTTAAAACAGTGAGGAACTGAGCTGCTTCTTGTGCTGTGCCGCTTTTCATGCCTCTTACATGATGGGCACCTTTTTAAAGCTACATAGATAATTTAGAATTCATACAAAGACTCCAGCTGACTCTGGTACCCTCATACTCTCACCCAAAAGAATATGAGCCTCCTGATTCATGGAGCAATACACTATTTTAAACTATAATCCTATTCTTTACTGTCTGGAATGACAAGAAAATTTCTAAGTTCTAATTGTAATATTCAACAACAAATGCAAAAAGAACTATATTTCAAGTATATAAACTCAAAATAAAACAAACAAATAAAAAATAAACCCCACTGTTTTTAAAGAAAAACTGCAACATTTTACATTTAAGCTTTACTTGYTCTAACATTCTTTCTATACTTGGAAGTGTAAAAAGTTATTAAGGATTACCTTATTCATGGAACAATATATCCTACAAATGAAACATCAAAAGAATAGCCCTCTTCAGCAGATCATATTGTAATGCTTGCAAATACATTGCTACAGCCTAAGATTTTTGTACCTATATCTCCATTTTACAGGCAAGGTTGATAATGACTGCATATAATATATTTTATTTGGATTTGTAGCAAGCCTTTGATCAAGTTTTTACATGACAGGTCTCAGCTTAAAACTACAAGCTTCAGAGATCCAGATTAAAACACAGAAAAGGATAAAGAACTGGTTAAAAAAAAAGACTGAAATCATCTGGTGAAAAAAAAAATCTTCCTGTGATTTTAAATAGGTCAGTGTTCATGTCTGAAAGTGTTAACATCTGCAGAAAATGCTGGGTGAGTATCAATGCTTAACTGCTTATAAACTTAGGAAAGATATAGTAGAGAGAGGTGGATGGCAGCTTTCTACAGAGGGTGGTAGTGTGAGGGGAGCTGGGGGACACCCTCTTCAAGCAGTAAGTCTGGCTTGTCTTGGGAGTAATTCGAGTGACATAGCTCAGTCCTGTCCTCATGGGCATGTTAGACAGCTCCAGTTTATGACTGGACTCCAGATTATCACTTTGAAAAGGTGCTGCCACCACATATTCTTAATCCTTTTGCTTTCTTGCACACTTTCCCAAGACCTGTATCATTCTCATGGTCTTTAATGCTGTGCCATAAGCTTTCCCGTAGGGAGGGAGAAGTCACTTCTCCTGAGTGACTAATCTTCATCAAATTGTTTAAAGTCTGTAAGTTTATGGCATTGAAAAAAAACCAAAAAACAAAAATAATAAAAAAAAAAAAAATAAAAGGTCAACAGAACTTTAAAAATGCTTATATTTGTTCTATAGAAGTGAAACAGTTTTTGAGTGTCTGCTAGTCATATATGTGCATCATTTAAATGCAATTTAAGTGCAGAAATCCCTGTGTAAATACAAGTCAAGCAACTTTTAGAGAGATCRAGTTCCTTCACTTTTAATTGATTTTATTGCGGATTATTTAGTTCTTAAAAAATATYTTGTCTGGCATTTAAGTATTGAAGCACTGATCAAAGAGTTTAGCAACTAGGGTTTAAAAATTTGCATTATATACTCACATATATATTACATTCACACGCACATATAAGTGTCACACATATCTTAATATTTCAAAGCTGAAATATTTTTAGGACATCATTTTTGGGAGGAAAAAAAGTCAGAGAATTTATTTTGTTTGTATTTTTCTTTGTGACAATCCCTCAGGGCCTTGACGAAACGAAAGTCCAAAACTCAGGCAAAAGGGTAGAATCTACTAGAACTGACTCTTTATTAAGAAGTCGAGGAGTGATCAGAGTGGAAAAGAGGACAGTTGTATTTCTACTTTTGTATCCTCACAGCACCTTTAGGATTGCTTGGCACGCTGACCTTATCATGCTGCTCTTTGAATTTGATCCAAAGGAAAGATTTGAGCAGGGAAGAGAACAGAGAATGAGAGTGCTGATGCTTTTGATCTGAGCTAGAAGCCTAGAAGCACATTTTAAGGAGTCTAAATTTCCCTGTTGCCCACCTAGCACCTGAAGACTTTCCATCCTACTGCAGGACCTCTAGACTTTCCTCAGTTCTCTCCTGGAATTAACTAAGGACAAATTGATTTTAGTACCTTCCTGGAGCTTGGTAAAAATATTTGAAGAAAGTCTATTAACTTAGTGGTTTAAATTCTTCAGCCCAACTACATTACAAACACAGGAACAAAGACTGACTACAAATCTTTGTAGGGATCTGCTGGTTTGTCAGCAAAAAATGTGTGCGCAGATGCTGTATAGCTCATGCTATACTAGCTCACGCTGTATAGCTCACACCCAGCCAAGATGGTGTTCAATCTGCTGCCTACAGAGAGCCTGTTCATTCACAGCAAACCCCATGTGTCCTGAAAATCTTAAAGTTTATACATTTTATTCATTCTACCTATTACGTATGGGTATGTCTTAAGCCAAATAATGTCTTCTCATGGTAACTTTCATTCATCAACTATTATTTCCTTTATATATTGCAAACGATTTAGTTTTCATTGCTTTTTACTGTTTTTCAGTATTGCTTGCAGTTCCTAAGTTCTTATATGTGAAAACAGATGAGTAAAAGCATTCATTTTACATTTTCCTACTGTTATCATATGTATTCCTTTTAAATTATTATCTGCCAAAACTGCGCTGTCCCATAGCTGTTCCAAAATCCCTCTAGATAAATACCTCTCTGCTCTAAAATGCTTGAACCTCCTGCAATGTATGCATTGTGGCTTCTTTTGGGGAGGTATCTCCAATTCTACTAAGGTTAATTACTTTAGATAGGCTTTCTTTGAAATTGTTTGGGAGCATATTCCTTCAGTCTAATTAAAGGAAAGGGCAGATGTTTTCACCTCAGAGCTGCCATGTGATCAGTGTCCTCAATGCTCTTAAAACTAAAGGAACAGCAACATATAGAAAATGAAGATTAGCTCAGTTAGGCCCAGGTACTGTTATCTCATGGAAGTCTGAGGCATTTCAGTCATCAAAAATTTGACATTGCCCATTCTGCTTTAACAAAAAAAAAAAAAAAAAAAAAAGGCAGTGCAGAATACTTAGCATCAAAAGCTGTAGAAGGGTTTTATTTTTATAAATTAGGTAATTATGAAAGGATCTTCTCCAGAAAAGCAAGAAAGATACACAGAGAATATAGTTAGGGGTTTGATTAAACCTCTTGAAAATTGGTAGGGTAAATTTCATCTTTCATCAAAAATAGCAGAAATTATTAAGCTTATTAAGGAAACCTCCAAATCAAAACAATATAATTGCAGCAGCTTAGCTGCTTGAGTGCTTTATGGACAGAAGACCTCTGGGATATAATATTTGCATTGTGGAGGTCAGAAAGAGGAATAAAAAACAGAAATCACAGAGACAGAAACAGAGAGAAGAGAAAGAAGCAGCAATCTGAGTATTTGAATGTAATTCAGAGAAAAGACTATAGAGACTTTAGGACATAATGCCTGAAATAAACATGTTTCAATAAGCCAGGAAATTCTCTCTTTTCCTTTAATTTCCCATTCTTGTCAGCAAATCAACATTTTGTATATTTTTTAGRAATAAAAATATAATCTGAGGTAGGCACTGGATTTTATCAATGTATTATCCTAAATGCAACAACTCACAATATCTCAAACTTTTTATTTTTTCATGTCAAATTACAATTAAAATAAAAACAAAAAGATGATMATTTATTTAGATGTAGGACAGTATTAATACGAGTAAATTGTCTTGTATTCTTTATTTACATTTTCCTATACTTCCCCCTACACCAGCCCCCAATTCACAAAAGTTAATTCAAGGAGGAAAAACAAAATAAAAATAAAATCTATTCAAAGATAGGAAAGAAAAAAAATGGAGGAGAGGAGGCAGAAGAAGAGGTTCTAAAGTGTATTAAAAAAAGTGGAATTAATTTTCATTCTGACCAAATAAGTAATAAGTCAGAGACAGCTAAAACTTCAAAGAAGCAAACCTGGATTTTTCAGAAATTTGTTTAGCAATCTAAACCTTTGCCCTGTTATACATTTTCTTCGGTCTCACTCTCAGTCTAGAGCCCATGGGTTCTTAAATATATTCCTAGAACAAATATTTTAATAAAAAATGTGTGCAAAACTTCAGATAAACAGTTTTGTCTACTGACTTAAGGAGATATAAGTATGCCATCATGATCATGACATGATATAATAGCAAATATTTGGGAATAAACAAAGTATATTTGATACCATATATATGTTAGGTACATACTTGGTAAGTGTAAAAAGGGAACAAAAGACTTAACACGGATCACACACACTGACATTACAGAATAGGTTGCTTGAATTTCCACTAGTTACATTCAAAAATCTGTTATGAGAAAAAAAAACACATCACATATCTAAAGCCAAAATTTTATTTATCATCTAATTAGAATCTGAATTTTCTAATCAAATGATTATTATTACTCTAGTTGAACTGATTCTAACACTCACACACTTTGAATTATATACAGCCAGTATGATGCATACACTTCCACTTTGAATTACATACAGCTAAAATGATGCACACACAAACTTTCTAGTATCTACTCCTTTCCCTAGCATTATGGTCGCTCTTCCTCTGCCCATCTGTGTCCTCTGTGTCCTGCCTCCTTTGATGGGAGGAGTATGATGTTAACATCAGTGGTTGCTTCCTCCTCTAGAACCACTTGAGGTCATTTGGTATATATATATTTTACAAACTGATTTGGCCTATAAGTCTTCAAAGAACCTAAATTGATTATTTATGGTGTGATTTACATATATTATTTGTTGTTAATTTATTCAATGTTCACTACTTCCAAAATCTTTTTTTTTTTTCCCCTAGCTTCTAAAGTTATGCTACCATGATGATGGCTAGTAGTTGAACACTAGTGGTTGGTTGATAAACATGGAGCCCTTGATATAACTTGCCTGTGCTATCATCCCTTGTTTATATTTCTCTGTGCTCCATTTTATTCTAAGTCTTTAGAACATTAAGGAAGAGTTCATTTGTCCATAAAAATAGTACTTTGTAGTTCTWTGTCAAAAAGAGAAAATTAGAATTTTTGTGAAATTTGACTAAATTCTTGTATAGAAATATGATACATCATGTATCTATCTTTACGTTTACCATATATTCTTATATAATTATATGTTGACACTTCCAATTTCAACGTTTTTCTCATCTTGCTCACCCTGATGTCTCAACAAGTTTTGGATGGGAATTTAATCTCATTAATAGAGAATTACAAGGACTTTATCAAGCATATGCTGTATGATTTCCAAATATCTTTGTGAAAACTGATCTCAACACAGTATTTTCAAAAAATGGATGCACACTTCCAGACAACTTTTATGATTTCTTTAAGATTACAATCCTTGGTTCGGAATATTACAGAGCCTCTGAAATAAGAAAGTCAATAATTATTAGAGAAAGTGATGACAGATCAGAGAGGAAAGGGAAAAAACTAAGATAAGGAAAACAACAGGGGGTTGTTTATTGAACCTAGTGACCTTATTTGCTGCTCTTAATACACTAAAAATTGTGTCATACACAGAAAAAAAAAAAAAAAAAGAAAAGAAGAAGAAGAATGTAATTTTGAATTCAATCTTTCCACACAGCAGTTGGGTATTGTTGTTTTTTTTATTCCTCCATCTGTCCTCAGCACTTTTATTTCCCCCCACCTCAGGGTACTACTTTAAAATGCAAGTTGGTGTAAGCTAAAAAGGTGGGCTGGAGATTGATTATGCGTGTGTAAGTTATTACTGACGTGCATGCAAACTGCTAACTACTGCTGTGTGTCCTTCATTCAGCTTGGATTATTTCCTTGATGAGAAGCACCAAAATCACTTGGGAAGGGAGAAGTACAGCCTTGAATTAGTTTTAGAGCTTCTTAAACATTTAATAAGTAATAAGGATCCATCAAAATATGGTCTCTACCTTACCTGTGGCAGCTGGAGGCAAGAATTACTTTATGACTTGGCTTGAAAAGTGGTTTGCTATGAAAATGGCATGAGCATAAGAAGCAGTAAAGAGGAAAAACTATTCTATTGCTGGTATTTAAATACAGAGTAATCTAAGAATAGCTGAGTTATTGACTTTTGCATTTATTATTATAGGCCCTCAGGAGCTATGAGCTATGACTGCAGACATAGTTATATGCACTTATCTCTGTGTGTGTGTATCTGCAAGTTGAATAATGTGTATGGCTTTGATCCATTTTCAGCTGAAATTTCACCTTTCCTGCTTGAGCTACCAACCATTTAGACACCACAGACTTGTTATCTTGCATGTAAGAATGAAGGATATGCAATTTAGGATTACTTTTGGTGAAATATACATGCATTTAGTACTGCACCCAACTACCCTTATTCTGAAACTGAAATGAAAAGGAACATAACAAGAAAACTTTTCCAGTGAACATGCTGAACCTGGAGTTTCCTGGAATTCCTGACACRGAATGTATAAATTAAATGTATAAAGTGTATATAATTGTATATAAAGTATATAAATTCTACAAAGTAAGAATCATTTTTGCAATACTGGAAATTGTTCATATAAATGTGTTTGTTTTGGAGGATAAATAGAAGAGTAGCTTGAAATAGGGGAATGAGTGCCTAAAATTATTGTCTACACTAAAACAAAACAAAACAAAAAACAACAAAACACAACAAAACAAAAACACAGAAAAGATTGAAGATAGCCAGGTGAACCAGTGTTTCACTCTGAGTCCCTGAGGAATGAGCATCAGTACAAATAAATACCGGAAAAATAACCTTCCTTCTTATAATCACAAATCTATTTGTATTTGTTGCATTTTTTCYCATTAAATCAAAACAAAGGGTTACTTTTAAAAGCATTAAAGAAATCTTAGGACTATTGTATTCTGCATACAATAGTTTCAAATCATGAAATAAAAAAAAATGAGAGCAAAAATTTTTGAGTGCTATAACTCTTATGATAGGTTTGGTTTCATTTATTTCTGGTAAGTCATGAAAATTGAACAAGTCCAGGAAAAGCATCTAAGAGACTCATGAGAAAATTAAAACTGACTCTCAAGATAGTATCCAGAAATTCATCAATGAAATTAAGTTTCATCAATAATGAATTGTATAAAGTACAGAAATACTTTGCTAAGACTGRAAGTTGAAAAAATAATCCAAAGAAGGATACTCAGTATTAAATGAATACATAGTTCAGAGCTCAGATACACAACAGTTTACCAAATTTATGAACTGGATAACATGGGCAAGACAGAGACATAAAAAAATGAACATTTAAAAAATGAAAAAAAAAATTGGATCGGTTTGCAAATATCTATAGTGAGTGCTATGTAAAAAAAGGACTACTGCAGCATCTCTTGAGCAGATTACATGTTCAAAGAAGCAGTGGAAAATTGAATATAGGTAACTATCACACTAGAGCAAACACAATATTTACTTATTTAAGATGAAAATGTGCATAGACCACTGTAATAATAAGAGCAGAATTAACATTAAAGTACCAGTCATGAAAGGTGAAATGTAAAACTGAGCTTTCAGTGGTTAGCTTATTACCACCATATATATATATATAAGAAAGGTGAATTAGGAGGGCAAAAATAAAAAAATATTTCATAAACCAGGAAAAAAAAAGGACATTCTTGGGCTAAAAAATGCATTTAGGTAGATAAAAGATAGTTTCATATTCCAGAGTACAAATTCCTGAGGGATGATTGTAGGGAGGAAGGGGCTAAACTGTTTTCCATAGTGGCTGGTGAGAGGACTAGGGACAATGATTTTAAGCTGAGGCATAGGAGGTTTCATCTCTGGGCRAGGAGGAATGTCTTTCCTGTGAGGGTGACAGAGCCCTGGAACAGGCTGCCCAGAGAGGTTGTGGAGTCTCCTTCTCTGGAGATCTTCCAAACCCGCCTGGATGCCACCCTGTGCCGTGTGCCCTAGGTGTCGCTGCTRGAGCAGAGGGATTGGACTAGATGATCTCTCGAGGTCCCTTCCAACCCTAAAGATTCTGTGATTCTGTGATATTTGATACCATAAAATATATTTTACATGTGTATATTGCMGAACCATATTCCTAGCAGAAGTAACATGGTTTAGATCAAGAAAAAAACAATACAAATTATCTGAACTTTGTGCACCCTAAGAATAAGAAAAACTAAATTTCAGAGCAGTTCTTTCTAGATCTTCACCTGTATTCTGGATTAAAAKATAGATTTCAACATGCTGCTTCTTGGAATTCAAATGTGTGATAGGCCACTTTGCAAACAAGGATACAGGGTTCAGAAGARAAAATCAAGAAAAAGACAACAACAACAAAAGCATAACCACTGATTGGCGCATTTAGATGAGAAGAATTTGGTCTCGGTGCCTTTGAATTTTCTTCATTTCATTAAAGAGTTACAAAATAAAAATGTGTACTGATGACTTCTGCTGCCTAGAGTAATCTCTTCTGACTGAAATCTGTGAAAGAAAAAAACACAAAAGCAGATCACCTGGAAGATCCAGAGATGTGACAGTAAAGTGGTCTTTTTTTTGCCTTCACATCCAGGCAATGATRTAAATCCTTAGCATGAGGAAGGACTGAGAACAATCTAGCTAACTGTGAATGCAACAAAAACTTTTTTTAGGAAACCTCAGACATCAGCAAATATTGATCATAACATACATCTCCTTTTGGACTTGATAACAATTCAGGCTTTCACAATGGTAAAAGTTTATTGAGTTGACTACAGACAATAAAAATCATATATGAGCAGCATGTTTTAATTTTATTGTATAATAATGTAAATCTTTTAATGAAATACAAAAGACCTCACATCTCTGAGAGAAGTTGACAGAAGTYTCTGCGGTATTTGTTTTGGAAAGCTCCACTGTTCTTCTGAACTTGTGCACCTTTAAGGCTTGGAGAAGTAATTTGGTTCTAAGAGAAAAAAGAAAGCTCAAGCATCTCTAGGTGAAACAAGTGCATGTCATGGATAAGGGTAACTTGTCTTACAAGAACTAGATTTTTCTCAAATATGTATTGTCAACAATAAAAGAATTCTGATTGATACCATTTTAACTGTTCTTAAGAGGACCAAGAAATATGGAATTCCTCAGTTTTGAGACATTTATCTTAAAAAGTTTAATTGTTAATCCTGATATGGTGATGAAATATATATTTCTCATGCTGTATCTTGAGCATTCATATACTCCTTTTTCTGTCTGCTTAAAATGCTGAATTCTTAGAGCTATGTTAAAAAGGTATGTCCTAAGTTTTCTGTGAACCCTATTCTAATACTTTTCTTGAAAAAAAGTAATGAATTAAGCATGAGGTCTGTTATTTGCAACGATAGAGAGTAATCTGTATAGAAACTATTAATGAATATAAGCTACTAATCACTGTCTCTAGCAGTCAAATATATGTGTTTTCAGACATTTCTTTTCAAATGCAGAACTGAATCATAGATTAAATAGCATTTAGTACCTGAATACTTCTTATGAATTGGTCTAGCCAGACTACCTGTCATTACACAAAATTTGTGGTGGCGTGGGRATGTTTTACATCCAAAATTTGTGTTCTAATAACTGAGCCTGACCTGAAAAAAAAAATTATAATCATTGAATTTGAAAACTGAGTTCACCATACATATTTACATCCATTTCTTCTGGAGGAGACTATCAGTTCTAGCCTACTTTCTATTATGGGAGAATTACAGGTAAGCATCTCAATCCAGTAAAAGAGACGGGGGCATTTTGAAGGTTGAAAGGAATCATTTTAATTGGTGGTTTCTTCATTAGGCTCTTCTAAAACAGATGTTAGTAAGGACAGCTGCTAACATACAGCTATATCCACACAATTCTGTCAATAAGAACCAAGAGGAAAAAAGACAGTATTTAGTTTCCACTCCTGTAATAATATGTCTGGATTACATTCAGTAAAAAATTTAGATTATATTGCATTAAAAAATCTAGTAAGCTAAACATTTTATTTACGGAGTTCTGAAAACATAAGTGTAACCATTATGAAAGATAATACTATCTTCTCTGCTATTTTTACCTTTACAAAATAATAGCATTTTTCAATGCCAAGAATGAAGATACTCTTTGTTTGTTGTTTTCCTTTTTAATCATGTATCAAGGACAATCTTTGTGAGAGAAGTGTAGTATAGTGTAAAGAATAGCTAACGAAGTTAGGAGGAAGGGTTCATTGTCTAATGTCAGTAAGAGGAACTTTCTTATTCAGGCTTTCAGGACCTGATCCAAGTCTCACTGGTCAGCTGGATTCTTTAATCGGATTATTCAATTGTAGAATCAATAAAGAATCAGCAGAGACAAAGTAAACAAGACATGTCCYAATAAGTTCCATAGGAGCTAACATCTTGCCTGCAGGAACCAATATAACTTACAATATAATCTCCTTGTCTCTCACTGTACCCATGTACAGTATTTTGTAACCTCTGTATTTAGGAGCTGAGTCCAATAGTCTCACCTAGTCAGCAGTGCACCAGTCCTCAGAACCCCYGTCTGGACCAGAAATTTCCCACACAGCTGTGCTTCATAAGCCATTGACTTTCACTGTCTTCTGTACTTTCAGTTTCTTTTCTCAGAGAWTACACAACTTGCCTCTTAGTGCTAATACTGCTGACTCAGGGGCCTAAACTTTCAGTGTGCCAACATCTAACTCCTTGCAAAGTTGGCCTGGTGCTCACTGCCTTGCATTAGCCATTGGTATCCTGCATGGCAATGTGATCAAAATCAGTTAGTAAACTGATTTTACTGATTTCATTAAACCATGAACTGACAGGAAAATCTGAGATCTCTCTATAGCCTGGTGCTTGAGGATTCACCTGGAGGAGAACAGCAGAACAGTTCTAATTGCCTCTTCTGTATTTCAACCTGTAACTACATCGTAGGAAGTCTGAAAAGGCCTTATAATTTTCCCTTCCTTTTCCTACCCAATGAATTTTGAACTCCATGTTTGTCATGGGCAAAATGGAGTCGACTTCGGGAATTTCACTTAATTTAATGCCAATTAACATAAAGATTAATTACAGATTGGAGTACTGAGAAACAGAGAAGACACACACACAAGCACATAGGGAAACATATTTTGTCCTCTTTCCAGGCTTAACTTCAGTCCAGCTCCTCTCCTTCTCCTTTCGTAGTTTCCACTCCCTTTGATTTCACCACAGTTTTCACTCTGTCCCTCCGCATCCCTTCTGGGAGCTAAAGAGTTGTGAAGCATGTTGGACTCAGTTATGAGTGGTTTCTCTCAGACTTTTCTAGCACTTTCCTCTTTACTTCTGTTGCTCCTGTCTTCTCATGCACTTGCTCTGGTCTGGTACAGGTCCCGCAAAGGCCACAGTCCTTTTGGGGATGTCGCTGCCCTCACATGGGGCTGTGTCCCCAGCCTTGACCCTTCTGCTCGTCTCCTCCATTTCATTTTTCCAAACACGGCTCCCCAGACTTCCCCTCACTCACATGCCCATTTGTGTTGCTCCTCTGTCTCCATCTGCACATCCTCAGCTGTCCCTTTCATAATTTGATAAGGTATTTGCTCATGGGAGCATGTGGGYCTTGCTCTGAACTGCATTACTGCTCATTGCAACAAAAGTACAGKGGCTGGKKTTTTTTTTTYTCTCTCTCTRCTCTTGAGAATATACAGAAGATCCAGGGACAGTCAGCCTCTTAATTCTTGTCCAGGTAATTRCCTCCTAAATAAGTTAATCAGCTTTCTTACCTACTGAAAGGATATGTGAGTAAAAGAAAAATTTTGACACTAACACCTTGACATAGAGAATAAGGCCAAGTGACTGATGGAACAACATATATAGCAATAAGCCATTAAGAAGATTCACTTTCCAGTTCTTGTAGAAGTGATTTTAGATCATCTGCAATTTCACATCTTCAGCTGTACTTTTGGCACTGCAAAAACTTCCAAATTACAACTTCTGCCTCTCTGACAGCTAGTGGTATGTGCTGGCTTTYGCTACGAATTAACTAGCATTATTTTCCTAATATTTTAAGACTGTTCACAATTCCCCATTAGATCCTTCTTGCCAGCTGCTTTGTGTGTGTGTATATGATCTTTGTACAACAAGAMAGACATACCAAATATTTCTATGCCATCAACTTTATGGTATCATTATCTGAAAAACAGTGTTTCTATCACAAAATATTTTCTTGAGACTGCAGCTGAACTGCAGCTTTACCTGACTCTGAAGGCCACTCCGAAGCTGCAGCTGGCCCGGCTGCCAGCTGCACACCTGCTAAGCAGAGCAGGCTGACAGAATATCTCACCCCAGCACTCTTCTCTTTACACTGATGGATAATGGACCTCTTTCACAGAGGAAAAGTCCTTGTCCCATTCTGCAAAGGCTTCTTCACTTTTGTGAAGGCCGGGCACAAGCCTGCCCACTGCTTGCCCTAAAGTGGCAGCTGCAGTAAGCAAGCAGTGCTTTGTGAAATGCTGTTTATTTATTTGCATTYCAAATATTAGTTTTCAAGCTCTTGAACACTTTTTACAGAAGTTAAAAATTGCAAGCATACAAACTTGAACCTATGTCTTTTTTTCACCTTCATATGTACAAAATATTCTGGATATTTCCCTCGGGTAGYAAGTAGACAGCTGGTCACCATGGATTATGAAAGTGGTCAGTCAATTCTTGCACACCTCGCTTGTGAGGAAGAGTAGAAYGGTTAAAAATAAGATGACTCTAGCATATTTTTCCATGTCAGTTGTTGAGCAGCTCTCAAAAATAGCCATTCACTGGCAAAGACACACCATGTAGAGTGTCATGAATGTTGGAGAAAGTGTTTTTCATAARGATCCTCTAGAGCACATATTTATATGTTTTACAGAGTAAATATATTTTTGCTATGTTTTCCTTCATCTTGTTAAATATGCATTAACTATGCATTTGATAAAATGTGTGTGAATTTTTTGTTTACTAACAAGTAACTTGCAGTTGTATTTTATTCTCATAAGAAATACGTGTAATCTCTAATATTTTGGTTTGRGTATAATTATATGATAAACTTTTCCAATGATTTTTTCACAGGAAGGCAYGCCAGATATTATTTACATAGGTTTTGTGCATGGTTCTTGCTGAATGTAACAATTACTTACCATTAATTTAGRTAYTGTTACTAAGCAATAAATCCTTCTCATATTTTCACTGAGAATTAACTATCAGGACAACTTGCAGTTTTTGCAGAAGCTGAAGCAACATGGAAGAGTATATATGTGGAGAAACTTGAATTATAGCTCTGGTAAAAGGATAAATRTGGTTGTGTAAATAGAACTGTCAAATATTTCTTTTACATCATTCACCATCATTAAAATGCTTTGGGTGTTAATTGACTGGTATTTTACTTGCAGATGGGTTAGAGCACTATTTTCATGAACATTTTGGAATTTTGCCTTATCAGTTTCACCCTTAAGCTTTTTGTTTTCCTTTTGTACTTTTTCATCATCAGATAAACTCCAAAGAGATTAAATTGTCCTCCTTATCGACAGAACTCAAAGCTTGATAACCTCCAAACAGATTGCATTTTTTCCAAGATACTCTGCAAAGAGGCTGAGGAAAAGTCTGTATTTTAAGTCTCTCATTAAAAATAWTAGCTGGCACTTACTGAGTTCAGAATGTTATTCTTCAAAGTGTTACTCTAACTTTAATACTATTTAGTTTCTAAAATTGTTTAAAATCTGCTAACATACTGTAAAGCAAATTATTACTATTACTATTGGAACTTTAACAGAARTGATTAGCTTATTTCAAATTTAAAAATATTTTTATCAGGCTTTTATCTTGCAAAGTAATTTTTTTTTTCTTAAAAAAAAAAAAAAGGAAAACTAGATTGTAAATACTTACCCCAAACCTCTAATGAAAGAGAAAAACAATTTTATGTACATTGCAGTCACTAGAGCTCTGTGTGACTAATCAAATAGTCACACAGAAAAAATAATCAWGAAAATATCTGTATATTCATTGGCTGTGTTAGTTTTAACTGTTATTTCATTGCAAATGCAATCCATAGRCCTAGACATCTGGACTGTGAAACCRTTACTTTCATCACACTGATTTCTCCTTCATTCCTATCATATTGGTTTTACCTTTTAGAATCTTGAATTTGGCTTGTGTGTAATACAAACCAAACATACTAAAGAAGTTTCTTGTGCTCATCCAAACACTGAATGAGTTTTATGCTGGGACAATGATTTGCCARGTCAACAAATTTGAAGACCTGTCATCACCAACATGCAGATTGCGYATCATTGCAGTTGGCAACAAGAAAAGCTACTATAGTATTTGTGAATGTCCCATATCTTTAGAAAATAAATATTCATACACAATGAAACACAGGCAGTTCCATCTCCATATGAGGAGGAACTTCTTTCCTGTGAGGGTGACAGAGCCCTGGAATAGGCTGCCCAGAGAGGTTGTGGAGTCTCCTTCTCTGGWGATCTTCCAAACCCACATGTGCCATGTGCTCTAAGTRTCCCTGCTGGAGCAGAGGGGTTGGACTAGGTGATCTCTAGAAGTCCCTTCCAACCTCAACCATTCTGTGATTCTGTGTGATTTTGTGAAGTGTAATTTGATAGCTAAACCATGCTTCCATCAAAGATCCAGAATTTGGATGCAGATTTCTGAAGTTATTAAGTTAGACCAGTAATTTAATCATTCAGTTCAGTTCAGTTCAGTTGAATAGTTATTCAAGCATCTAGTCAGAAAATTTACATTTAAACRATGTTTCAAGAACAGTTTGTGAACACCTACTGCTATTATTATTATTATTTTGATATATGACGCACAATTGTCATTTTCTGCCAAAGATCCCTACTAGAATATTGAGTTTACCATTTTCTGAGGCATTCATAATAGTTCTGTCTTAACTGTGGGATTTGGGATCAATTTTGAAACCAGAAGTGATGTCTCATTGCCTATACCCACAGGAAGTCCCTCAGTCCCCTTTTTTCATTCTGTATGGAGTCTTGGAGGGATCAAAGGAACCTCAATCAGCTTCATCTGGTAATAGGGAATAAGACTCCAGRGCAGTCTCCACATTGCATATGTCCCTCCATATAAGTTCAATCAGGATAATGTAGTTGTGAAACACAATCCAAGAAAAAAGACTCATACTCAATGATTCCTCTCTCTCTCTCTATATATATATATATAATATAGGAAATTAAGAGTTGAAACCTGCCAGCACCAGATGTCCTGTCACTGAGGACTGTGGACTGTGGGTAGATAAAGAGCTTTCTGTTCCAAGATCATAGGCTAACAAGATCAAATAATTAACTAACTAAATAAAAAAAAAAAGTATGTAAAAGTCCAAACTATAAATAAATTTTGATCTTGAAGGCATTTGACTTTGGTGAAATATATGAAACTTTATCTTTAACTCACTTTTTTCCCTGTCTCTGTAATTCACTTTTCCACCTCTCTGTAAGACAGTCTAAAAGGTTTGTTCCTGCTTGAAATAGGACTTTTAAAAGGTGTCTATACCATGGTAATTGAAGCTAAAAATAAGTAGCGTTTTCTTTTCTAAACAAGAGTTGGCCTTGCCCTGGCTGAACCAAAGTTTATTGAAAAAGAAAATGAGTAATTAACAATGTCTTCTCCCTTATCCCATTATAGAAAACTGTTTATTTCCTGAAGAGGAGAACATGCCTTAAACAAAACAGAGTGTAGCTGTAGTAATTGGAAATATAGGATATACACAATTGAATCTGGACCGAATTCTATTCCCATTCATTCTCTAAGAGTACATGATGCAAACTAAGAAAACAACAAATTTTAAAGGCTTGACCTTGCAAGTCCCAGGGCTACAAGGGAATAATGCAAAGCCATGGGTAAGGCTGTTAAAGATGATGCTTTATAGTACATGATACAAAAAAATGCACATGAACAGCAAAGGTGAGCTTTACAAAAGATGAGGCCCATACRACATACGCAGCATTCAAAAGCTCTTTATGAGAGACAAAATTTAATTGGGAGCATGCTTGTCACAGTGTGGCAATAACTCATGATTGTTCCTGCTTGTGGTTTTAAAAGCACATGGAAAGCATCACTGAATAGTGATTGTCAGCAGGAGAAAATKAAAATCTTAATATATTTAATTGTATCTCAGTGCATTCAGTGGGTAAATCCTCTGTGTCTGGGTCATGTGTTTCCTTCATATCATTTCAGCCTACCTTCTCATTCACCTTTGCTCAGTGACAAAAGTGAAAATTTGCTTACTCTATTGATGACAGTAACGTATCTCCACTGTTATGTTAAAGCCTATTAGCACAGGTACTTAGCAAATGATGTTTGTTAGAAAAAATCCAGGCTTCATGGAAATCAATGACAAAGCTTTTCATTGATTATATGGAAGCAGGATTTCGCCTTGCAAAAGAGAATTCTTACACTTTAGCTTATTGCATTTCTTTTCATCAGTTGGAAAGATCGAGCTCATGTAACCTTTTAATTTACTTATGATAAAAAAAMCTGTAATTAAAAACCTTTGTCTGGCAAAGAAAGCATGTCGAGAACTTATTTGTGAAATGAAATCTCTGTATTTACTAGATCTATATACTTTGGCTTACTGGAAAAGCAGTTAGAAGTTTGCTTGTTCACTTGTTTGCTTTTGTGTTTTTAATGTATTAAGATATTTAATAAATTCTAGATCATGGTTAAGGACATACATGCACGAATATTCTCTAGTTCTTACTTGCTGTGAGCATATGGAAGGGATATATGATAAATAGACAATACCACACCTCCTGAAATGTCTATTCTTTTCATTTCTTTATCCCATATAGTCTTTTAAGTTTTCAGATATTGTTTAATCCATAGTGTTAATTATTTATTATTATAGTTATAGTGTTATTAATGGGAAAAAATGAAGAATTGTATTGATTTTRCTAAGGTTTTTTATATTTTCATACWGACTARAGTACTGATCAGTTAGACTTATGTTTCAAGACTTTATCTGACCACATGTAGTTTATCTACATAAAGGCCTGTAGCCCACTAGTACTTCAGATGTAGATAAATTATATTTGGTCAGACAGATCTTTGCTTCTACAGTCTTTTTGTAGCGTTCAGCCCAGAATACTAYACAATGAACTAGTGATCAACAGAATGGCTAATCCAGACGTATTCCTCCATATAGTGAGTGGAGTGGTGAGGTCTGAAAAGAACAGGCATCTGTTAGTAACAAACACCTATTTAAAAAGGAGACTGCTCTAGTCATAGGCTTTCATTGTATAGTTATAAAGTGGAATAGCCTATACATCTATGATTCATACTTGAAGGCACTAAGGCCATGCACTATGGCATGCAATGCAGGCAATATCTTACCACTGTAAGATATAGTGATATCTTGTACAAAGAGTCAGACTCCTATTTTTAGAGCACTGAGTGTGGACTCACAGATTCTTACAAGTGTTGGGTGGAGTGGCTTTAGGCAGTCAGGTGCAGCATGTTGCAACCGTGCTGCTGAAAGTAGGGATGCCTTTTATACGGCTTTTATTTCTACTTCAGGTCCACCAGTATAAGTGCAGCCGACTTAGGGAGCACATGGAATGAATAGAAATCTTCAAAGGAGACTCAGCTGTAAACAACTTGCCTCATATTTGGGGTTATTTCCAGTTCAGTATGAGGAAGTCAGTGGAAAAGTGAAGAATTTTTTTTTTTTTTTTTGAGATTGATTATTGCAAATGAGACTACTTTCTAATGTAATAATAATCTAGAAAATTTGGGGACAATGTTAAGTTTCAATGTCTATCAAGAGATAGACATTTCCTGCTATGTATATTAAAGATCTTAACTATGTCTTCTAATCTAACCGGAGATTTTATTTTAGTTTTCCATTTATAGTAAAAGGCCTATAGTAAAAAAAAAAACCCTTTCATTCAAAGCCTTAGTAATCTTAGACCTTAACAGMTTCTCACTGCAATACAAATCATTCTTTCCTTTACTCATTCCCAGCAATAGAAATGTGAATTTGAATTATTGGAATAAGAAAATTATAGGCAATTTATGTTTGTTGTAGTCTTGTTTCTATGATTTTGAGAGAAGATGACCATAATTTGTAGCCCTGGTAACACAGACTGCACATCCATTTGTTAAAGCTGACCCAACAAACTGCTTGTCCCTCTGGATTTTAGTTGGAGGGAAAAAGAAAAGAAACAAAAGAAAGAAAGAAAATGAGATTAACTTGTCATTTGGGGATTTTCTTGTTGTTGTTATTGTTTAATTATTCAAGTAGCATTAGAGAATGAAAAAGGATCTTGTTAATGACTGCTTCTGCTGGAGCTATTTTTAATCATCTCAATCCTGAAGCAAAAATAAACACTTTTTTTTTAACATTTCAGAAATTACGAAAACACCAAAAATCACCGTTCATTCAAGAATATTTTATTGCATACTTAGCATTGTTTRTTCAGAATGGCACCTTAACATTTGTTAAACATTTACTTAAAGCTGTGGCAAACCAGAACTAAACAGTAAGAGTAATTGCATGTGACCTGAAAAATCCTTCAGCAACCCCAAGCTTTGTGAAAGATGTGGATCATGACTCTCAGTTCCCCCTGTAGTAAATGGAAATAAAAGTCCTTTACAGCTTACAAGAGGTGCTTATTACCTTCTAGCATCTTGTCCTTGGTTAGCATCAGTGTACAGCTGAAATCTTGGTCTGTTAATTTAAATTGATTTGATGTGATGGAACAGTGTGTATTCTAAATGCTTTTCCCTAAATCACACTCAATTAAATAAAAAGCTTGTGATTTGTTGATGTGATATTAGTGCCCATGAGCTGTGGGGTTAGTCTGTATTATATAAATGCTTCTTTTTTAAAAAAACAAAATTTCAACCTCAGTACTTCTTTATGGAGTACCGCTACCAAAAAATAAAACTGTTCTCTGAAATATTCCCATTCTGATGACCACGTTCCATTATCCACTTTTTTTTTCAAGCCTGTTGTTCTGCTTCTGAATCTGCTGCACCTTTTAGATGCTCGCCCATTACCTCTCTACATGCATGCAATTTCTCAGCCATTTTGCACAAAGTAGTGAATTTAATCCTAAGAGTCCATTTACTATTTTTTTTTTTAGCTCTTAAATAGAACATTCAGTTACCTAAGCAACTGTCGTACTACTGGATTTTGCTTGCCAGAAGATRTGCGTACATCCATATACAACCTCTATACTTTGTTTTCTAGGTAAACAAAACTCTATCGGTATGAGATTTGCCCGAGATAGTATTATGGACACAGTAAGTCAGATCTGGATTGGATCACTGGATTCCACAAGTCTGCAAAACCTAATTAATCATAGGTTCATAGRATTAATCACAGGATCATAGGTTCCAAGAAAATCAGTGGGCTAACTAGGCAGGAAAATATTCTGTGAAAACTATGTGAAAATTTGTTCCAGGACAGCTACCCTGGACATCTGGGACCTTGATAAATATATATATGTATATATATGTATATATATATATATACATATATATATATATATATAAAAAGGCTTCACGGTATGTGGCAAAAACATGGCCAGTTGAAGCCTCCCCTAGTCCTGGATAACCCTAGAACACCTGCAATGAAGTGCTTTAACCAGAAAAAGCAAGAGAATATCTCATTACCAACCGTGTATGACATTCTCTCCACAAAATCTGTCCTGAACAAGCTGATAATGTGCAGCACGCTGATGGAGGTAAGTAATGGTTATACCAAGATTAAACCACAGGAATGCTCAGATCTCTGTAGTTCGTGTTAGTCCTGTATCCTTCCTATGATGCTCATCTGAACAGAGGGCCCTCCAAGAAAACAAACAAACAAACAAACAAACTTCTGGAAAGAGATTCTCCAGCCTAGCTTACTTCTTCAGAATTGTAATGACTATATGGAAATATCAATGAGTTTCTAACAATGGAGGATCTCATCTTGCACTGGACTTTGTTGCTTCCCTGTGTGCACTAATGTACATCTGTTTCAWATTCAGCTATTTCTGCAAAAAAACAAATTCAGTGGTTACCTCCAGATCTTTTCAGTATTTACAGTATGATTGTGTGTTCAAATTAAGAATACTTTTAAATCACAAATGATAGCACCATGGCATGACAGGCATGACAGGAATTATAAATTGTTTTAGAAGGTTATCTGTGACAGTAGTTCTGCATCCTTTCCTAAACACTTGAGAAGGATAGCTGGTCTTCTACTTCAATATATGGATATGATTGGACTTCATGATCTTGAAGGTCTTTTCCAACCTTAATGATTCTATGAAGTATCATATAGTAGCCTCTTCATGGTAATGCAACCGTATGATCTCTGCCAAGACTGTAATGACTCCTTGTATCARTCTTGATCCTTGTATCAGTCTCCTTATGGTCTCACTTGGTGTGAGGTGTCRACAAAAATAAATGAATAAAAACAAAAACTAACAAACAAACCCCTTAATTTCAGCCCAACAGTATAAAGTCTGCAGAACAAAGGACAGGAGCACTGGCTTAGTTGAGCTATTTCTTTAAAAATGCATATACACTTTTATGTTATACATATATGTATATATCTACAAGTATATTCAAAACTATACATGGCTCAGGAAACATTTGCTATCTTTGTTCCTTTAGCTGAACTGTGGATTTAGGATTTTGGCCAGGTCTCTGAGACAACCAACCCTTCTGCTCCATTGAACTGCCCACCTGGCTACGAAAGGAAAAATATCTCTGTTTGTAAAGAGACTCCCTTCTTAAAACAAACTCTGACTCCTTTCAACCCCCTGTGCTTAYGCTGCAAATTTTCCAGCTCTGAAATGAACAGGCACCTTTTCRGCTTCTGGGCAGAGAGTTGTTCAAAGTCAATGGCCCTGCTGCTAGCAAGCCCATTGATTCACTGGTGTAGAGCCATTAAGCGCTGATGCCCTTGATTGCTCTATCAAAGCTTCCCAGCTATAGTCTTTTCACTAAGTGTCAACCTCCTGCTTTAAAATKAATGCTCTAAGATGCACTTAATGTTACCTTCAGAATGAAGTGCAAAACACAACAGAGCATTCACAAAACACAAATGGGAATTATACATCTGCAGTGACTTAACCCCAAACTCTCACTACTTTTGTTRTCAATTAAAAGAATGCCAATTATTCTTTTTGTCAATTAAAAGCCTTTGAAATCTAACGAAGAAAAAACAAAGAATTGAGTTTAAAAGACTACAAGTGGGAGAATAGGACAGAGAAGTGCATCTCTGAGCAAATGGATGGATAATAGTCCCTGAGTTTATAGCAAAAAAAAAAAAAAAAAGGACAATCTGCTACTAAAGTTGAGGTAAGTGAAGGACTGTAAGAATCTTAAGTATTGTCAATCATGTTATCAGTCTATTGTAAAAAGCTAAAGGGGTAAATAAGATGTTAATGAGTTCAGTTGAACTCACTCTTTGGCACAGTGCTTACTGATCATTTGCACACTCAAAGGATGAGTAAATTCTTATAATAAGTTATTGATTTATTTCTTTCCATTTCACCTGGTCAGGCATATAATTACTCACAGTTCTGCAAAAACATGGGCTTGTTAAAATCCAGATATGAATGTAAACAGTTGTGCCTTCCTGACTTGTTTTAATCTGTTAACTAATATTTTGAAGACTGATACTCCAACTCATCCAACCCTCCCTTTATTGTAAATACAGATTTCTATCAAACAGAAGAGGATTTATAATTTATCTTCTAAATATCTGCCAGATGCTCAGCTGCTCTCACCTGGTATAGCTCTATAAAAGGCAATGTCAGTTTATATCAGCTGGTCCATGTGAAAGTAAAATTTTGTCATTTGTATACATAGAGGAGTTCTTTGTTCCACTTCCTTGATTCTTTTTTAATGATAGAAAATTAGAGTCAGCTGCATATGTTCTTTTTTTTTAAAAAAAAAAAAAAGCTTAGCTTTGTCGTTATATTTGTCAGAAAACAGAAAAGCTACATTTCCAAACACTACCCAGAAAGAGATAGTTATTCCCTGATGAGAAGGAGGAATATTTGTCGATTTAACTAAAAAGGCACATGGAAAAAAAAAAAAAAAAAGAAAAAGAACAGAAAGAGAGAGAAGTAAAAAGGAAGAAAAATGAGCACTGAAAACTAAAGCAAGACTAAAACTCAGAGGGGAGAAATTCATGCAACAGGAACTTCAGTAAAAAGAAATTGAAGATACTCTAGGCTTCAGTCTCAGATGTTTCCATATATAAWTTTTTTTCTCCATGTTTTCAAGACTGACATGATACAGTAGATCTGCCTGTCATAGTCTTATATCAGAGTTTATGAAGGAAACTTCTTGTCACTRCTTTGCAGTTGCTGTTTTCAAGATGCTTTTATGTCTCATTTTGATATGCTAATAATACAGGCTCAAATGTAAAATCACCTACTAAGTAACATGACAATCTTATTTCATTCTACTTTTMAAAATATTCCTTTCTCATTTGCATTTCATATAGAAAGGGTCTTCTGTTCATATGAGGAACAGGACTAAACTGCACTGTATAAAATAATGGGATGGTTCTGAGATTAAACCAAATCAAAAATTTAAACATTTTTTTTTTCTTTTACAAAATAACGATCAATGACATGGTTTCCAAAAAGGCTTAATTGCAAATAGAAAGAAAAAAAAATATCAATGTGATCTAAACAGATCCCCAAAAAATTGTGTTGGTACCAAGCTTTCCTCAGAGTACAACAGAAAACTGAGTCTACTCAACAATATAAATAAAGGAATAACTGCAATGGTTTGAACAAAGTCAAAGGCGATATTAAATAGGAATAATTAGCAATGAGAGAACAACACTTGGATAATCAAATCCAAATAAACAAGGTGCAGCCACCACTGAAATGGATCCTGGAACATATTTCAAAGCACTCAGCAAAACAGCTGTCTGAGAAGAAAAGGAAGACTAATTCTTTATTCAATTAAAATTAGCAGACAAACTCCAGGGGGGCAGAATGCAATTACTTGAGCTGGAGCTTGGCCCAGCCACACCCCAATTATCTGAGTGCCTTATAGATCTTCTCAGCCACAGACAGTAAGACTTAGTCCTGTGAGTCTCAGCACTATGCTAGAWTTATAGAATCTGCCTGTATTATTACCTTTTTTTTTTTTGGTGGACATTTTATAGACTATTCCACTGCTGAAATTGCAAAGCCACTTGAAGATTGGTACATAAAAATTTAATGAAGGTAGATCAAAAAGATTATTTTAAAAGTTCTTCGGGGAAATGTTTATTTGTATATTCAACATTGCAATATCAATTACTGTAAGTGAGTTAAGGATTCTAAACAAAGAGCATGCCAAATGCTTAAAAAACAATTGTTTTCTTACATTACTGGCTGTCCAAGAGGCATCTCTCTCCTGAGTTTAAGTATAGTTGACAACTTGTGAAATATTCCATAACACAAACTCACTCATGCTCTTCTGATGAAAATAATCATTGACTCCAGTTGAGTTCACCAAATTTTAGATCAGCAATGTCCAGAGGTGAAACTGGACCAAAGACATCACAAAATTAAGCAGAATGATTACAGAGAATAGTATTATTGACAACTACAAGTCAGGTTGTTCATAGACCTCYCAGTGGAGGAACCTAAGAAGAAAAATCTGCTGTTGGACACTGCTCTGACAAGCATGTATCTGTAATTTTCTGTTATTGTGCTATTATGTCTACTGTGCATTGGTCAATATAGTCTAGCCCACAGGGCCTGTAGCTCTCCTCAGTATGCAGCTTATAATGTTCTCCATGTTACTCATTATAGCCTGCAACCACTAACAGCTGCTGAACATGCTTTTGAAGTTTGGTATTTGAACCTACTTTCTTGCCCTCTAACTGATAAACATTGAAAATGCTGTCTGTGGAGTTAGCTCATTTATCTAGAAGAAGATGGAGATATACCTGGTGGTATATATGTAGGGTGTTGTGGGGGTTTTCTGAAAATGCGATAGTTCTGTTTCAGAATAAACTGTATATATTCACTTCTTAGCTGCAGGGGAAGTGTGGATCAAGCTTTAGGAATAACCAAGTGTTGCCATAGTAGAAGTACCGAGATTTTTACAAAGTTTAACTGGAGTTAGCACCTAAACCGACATTAAAATAGGAGCATGTAATTAGGAAAATATAATTAGGTCTATCTGATGCAGAAACTGAAGGAGTCATCATTTTCTGTAAGCAAAAAACTACCAAATATATATTTCAACCATAAAGTCTAAGGAGTATATATGCTATCTGAAATACACATTAATGATTACAATCTTTTAAGAGGATATCCAAATATTACTGGGGGAGTGAATARAACTGCAATAGGGAATTGTCATTTTCACAAAATTCTAGATAGGGAGTGAACTGTGTTGATTGAAGAACTGTCACTCATGGGAGAGTTTTTTAAATGCTATACTGTACTACAATGCTTTTATTTTCTATAGCTTCAGTGGAGTAAGATGAAAAAAAAGATATATAGTTTTAAGGGATGGAGACTATTTGTAACTGAGTAAAGGATATCAGAATAAAAGTAGAACACATACTGTATTTGTGTAAGCACAGTCAGACTTGCACAACCATACTTTACTTAGCATTAAGAGGTCAGCATTAATGATATGTCCTCTGCTTCAAAAATAAGTTTTCTGCTATGGGAATATATGTCTCTCTTTGGTAATGCTTTTTCTTTCTTGAGTATAGATTGTGTTATTTGTTCAATGCACAGTAAATGGCTTTTGCTATATATCTGCTTCAAGATATGCATAATTATGAGTTTGTTTCATAAATGTATATGTTCTTAGAAAAGGTGTGTAATAAAAAGAATGATTGCTAATCATATTTTCAGATGAAGAAATCAGGATAAAATTATTCTTTTTTTTTAGATTTCATTTATTCTTAAAATATTTTGTCACTTTTTTTAAGCCCTTATGCATGTTTCAGARAGCCCAGAATAGGCCCATTGGTAGAATTGTGGGTTTCAGGTTGGTAATGSCAAAGTTTGTCCTAAGAATTCGCCATTTCTATAAAGTATTTTTTATGTATTCTCTTGACATAACTGCATAGGATATACATTCTATTTAAATAGAAACATTTGTAAATATATTCAAAGAGAAAATTTGAAGCTTTAAAAGCAAGYATTTGAGATAATAAATGACCTACAAGTACTGGCTACTGAGTTGGTAATCAAATCTATAACATCATGTCTTGAAAGGGAATCATGGGATTGCATACTAAATACTTGACATTATTTTCTTTGCTCCCAAAGAGAATATGACTTTACTGTGCAAAACATTCAGATTGTAGTTTGTGTCCTGTGCTCTCAGCCCTTCAAATTGTTTAAGACTTTAAAATTTAATCAAGGGATTTCTTAATGGAGGCTAAGGAAGAGTAACATCAGAAATACATTTGACAAAAGGGTAACAAATTTCTACTTAATTATTTACAATGGCCCTATACTGCTACTTAGAGACACAAAGTAGTCAGGCTCCTGAGCATCAGATCCAACAGTCTGGAAGGACAAGGGCATCAATTTGTCCTCGCATCATGCAAACAGTTTTCAAGATTGCATCTTGTTGATCTTGATGAAATTACAAGTCTAGCATCTGATGCAGCATGCCAGTAATTTATGATCACAGGTCACTCCAAGCAGAATGTTTTCAGGGCACATCAAGCCTACTTGTCATTTGCATGCAATTCATTTTATCACCTAAAAGATGTTTTTCATCAGGCCACTGGGCAGGCATTTGCAGTTCTGGAAGTCCTGTATTTAAAAAGATGACCTCTTTTCCTCCATCACAACATTAAAACAAACATCAAAGCAAAATGTAATATTAAAGCAATTAACCTATTATCTTCAGGTCAGGTATTTGCTATTTTGCCATTTACAAAATGACAAACTCTCCCACTTGGCTGCTGATGTTTAGATTGGGCCAGCTGTCTGTTCTTTATAAATGCTGTTTCAGTTGATTATGTGATTATGAAATGCCCTTCCTTCTGACATGTGGGATTATTCTGACTTAACTTTGTAGTGGAGTATTTTTCCCGTGTTGCCTATTCAACAAGGAGAACGTGGCCAAGGAGTGGGAAAAAGAGAGAGAGAGAGAAATGATGATTATGCAGCTCTTACACTGTACTGGTCTCACCCTGCAAATTTTGGCATAATTTACTTTTCTTGATGAATCAGTCTCACTCGTTATGCACTATCAGCCAAAGAAAAAAAAAAGTTCAAAATCTTTGATGTTATTAGTATTTTATCACTCTCAGGGGTCACAGGGGGCCTGTAAGAATAATAACATTTTTTTAAAAAAAAGAGAGGAAGCATTCCTCAAGACACTTAAAATCGAGATCAAATAAATGGTATAAACATGCCATGTTTCATGAAGTCATACAGAGCTTAAATATCTGATTGGGCTGATTTTGTTTCTTTTCAGCTACAAGAATATAATTCATTTGCTTAGGCATCTTAATTAGAATTCTGTGTCTTTGCTAGTTATCTTGGGCTCTCTTTGCAAGTCCCTCCAAAAGGTGATTCATCCTATGCAATTATAGGCATTCAAGGTAGGTCAGACAGACCATCTCTTGGTGGTTCTCATTTCTGTTTAATGATTACAGGGAGAGCCTGAATGATATATAGAGAGTTAAACAAAATTTCTGCTTCTTTGAAGTTATGTGGGATGAATCCTCTACTGGGCATCTTTTTACTCTATCTGCAAGCTCTCAGGTGGGTCAAACTTCTGTGGTCACATGCTTAGTGCACAGATTCTGTATAGCACAATGTATTCTAGCTAACTGCCATGCTGCAGATGTCTTGCTTATATTTTACCATATAACAACAAAAAACTTCATTCATCTATACAAGGAAAAAACAGAAAATGAAAGAGTCTATCTCTTTTGCCATCACTGTAGTTCAAAGCAGCCTAGCATTATACCAGCCAAGCAGCAGCTGAAGTAGTAGCTGAACTGGAGATTTAGCCTAAATCAGATACATCAACAGCAAACCAATTCTGTTTGTTTACAACCAAACTGTTGTAAATGTGGACTAGATGTATGTAGGGTTCCATATCTTCCAGACTGTGAAACAGAATATTAAAATAAATTCCTTTGAAAACATGTTCACTGAATAATCTGAGTTAAGATCAAATCAGACCCTGTTCATACCCACTTATATTTTACTTCTTTTGAAGTTTTTTGGGGACCAGATATGATGTGTAACTTATATTTTTAAAGTWAGTGATCTTGATGTACCATTTTTAAATCAACTGTCTCAGACTATTTTCCCCTACTTTGCTGGCATACTATGTTCTGCTTTGCACAGCCCATTGCTCTTCTTCTTTGTGTCTGTTTTACTTCATCAGCTTTCATACTTCAGCTACTGTAATTAGACAAATCTATCTCTTCACTCTTTACTATTATCTACCTAACAAGGCAAAAAGCTCAAGCAAGCTTCCTGTCATGTCATCTTGTCATCAGTTCAGACTCAACAGAGGGAAAAAAATATCTTCCCCTCTTCCCTAGTACTACCAAAACTGTCCCCCAGATTTACCAGCCACGTCATACAATTTCTCCAGATATTTTTTTCTTCTACGTTCAAGGGAGATGAGAGTGTAAAGATCATCCAAGAGTGTATTGTCACCTATAGGAGGAACCCCAATTACTTTTTCAGAAGTACAGGTTTCTTTCACTGTCTCATATATTTTCTGAGTAAGAAACTAAAAGAGCTCAGACAAAGAAGGTACTCCTAAAGTCCAGCAAATGCAAATAAAGATTAAAAGAAAAATGAAACATTTTCTCTGTGTTCTGTTTTCCTAAAATATATGCTTGTCAAGTTCTGAGCAGCAGCACCAATTAAACTAACCATAAAAGCTTGGCATTTAATGTTGAAACAGCTAATAAGTGAACACAAGTGAAACTGATCATGGGAGAGAGGAAACTAAAAGTGAGTCAAAGCACCTGGAGACATCCAGGGGATCTGTAGGATATATAACTGACAAATTACATGCAGATTATAAAAAATACAATTATACAAATGGATACAGCAACTTGGGTGCTGCAGTGCCATACCTCCATTTTATAGACTGCTGAATAATTTAACTATGAATTTTAAAATTAGAATACTTTACCAAGGGCTATTAATATTGCATGAAGCACTGTTGAATTTCACGGTATCAAAATTATGTCTGTTGTAGTCTGTTTCTTCCAGTAATGGCCAACTATGCTTATACAAAGTCACTGCTTTTCTTAATTGTGCGTATTTTAGAGATGTTGTGGAGAGCAAAATCAACAGATGTTATATAGCATATAGCTCTTCCAGATGGTGAACACTCCCTCTTTAATGGCCTAAACCAGCTTCTTTTTTAATCACCAACGCCTATACCTAATCCATCACTGCAATTTTTTTTTCCTTGCAACTATTAAGTTAGGAAAAAAAAAAAAAAAACTTGTCATAATTTTTATCAGAAAGATGACATGGACCTAACACTGAAGCCTTTATCCTGTGTAATTCTATTTGATTATTTTGGAAATATTTGATTATATATTGAAAGTAAGAATGGTATTGGGGTTGTAGAGAAATAGACCCTATTTTTATCTCT
>PTEX01000228.1:473436-528300 GCA_003342815.1 Eudromia elegans | reverse complement strand
AAAAAAAAAAAAAAAAAAAAAAAAAAGAAATCAGAAAAAGCTTTCCAAAATGAAGTGGAACAAAAACTTGAAAAATTTCCTTTATGTTTTTAGAAAATGCAGGAAGGATGTAGCAAATTACTCTTTATGAATATAATATACAGTATTATTATACATTCTTTATTAATATATGATTGAGTATTATATAAGGATTATTTTAATCAGTATTTTTGYTATTATTTATAATCATAAAACATCTGTATATTCTCTTAGTGAATGTTCTTCATAACATAATTACTACAAGAATGTTTTAAGATGCAGATAGACTCATTTAATTAGCATCTGGAAAGCAGTAAAAGTGATTGCTTCTGACCCTTTTGGTTCAGAAAGCATAACCCTTGGCAAAGCAGTTGCAAACAGTTACCGCTAACTACTTTCCTTATTGAAGCCTAGTTACAGAGATTTAAATATCTATCTTCCCAATCTATATGCATTTTGCTATCAATTGGGCATAACTGTGAAATATAACAAAGCAGTTTGTTATACTAATGAAGCAAAGTACTGTATCATTAAAAAATGAGTGAAAATTATATTCCATTCACCCCTTTTTGCAGGAGGAGGGGAGGGAGTTGCTATTAAGGTAAGTTATACATTTAGTCACAATGTATATATCTAGAGTTTCCGCCTGCTTCTTCAAAGCCCACTGAATCCTGCTGCCTTTTTAAGTTTTTGTCTAGGTATATGTCACAGATATACACAGTTACTTTTTCTCCCACTCCTCTTTCTCCTACTACCTCAGAGCATAAGGTCRTATCTTCACTCTTCCTTTCCTTGATGGGTAGTCTCCAGCCAAATTTTGTTATGTAGTCACCTGTTTATTAACTACAAGCAAAACATATCTGTAAAAGAATCTAGATTTTTCAGCGATACCGATAGCACTTTAAAAAAAAATCCATTTTCTGCATCTCAGCCTTGGCAGTGAATTCCCTCTTCCTTCTGCCTATTTAAATCTTTCTCACTGAGCAAACAATGATCTTTTCGTTCATGTTTCTTGAGGGAATAGTGATGTTCCTCCCTGTCATATGTTTTCTCTATGGTCCAAAGTTCTTGCTGATGCAATTATTGTGGTGAGGTATCCAAGACTTTGTAAAAGCTGCCTTCTTTCTCCTGTGTGTGACTGAACACATAGTGAGTGTAAATCATTAAAGAATCACAGCGCTAACAGACAACTGAACTGCTGTCTTTAGGGTATTGAGAAGCTTCTATGCTGGTATAAAGAAGAAAAATSAGGGTTCAGAATCACTTTTCTTTCCAATGTTCTGTGCTAGTGAAATTTCTGAGATGGAATTAGACTTCGTTTTTAAAACTAGAAGTGCTCTTTGGTCCATTCATTCTTAACCTAATATACATGTATATATGTATAAGTATTCACACAGAGGAGAGCTTAACAGTAACAAACTCACAAAAGTTACTCACAGTTATTGTCTATCTTTAAATGTAGACGTATACTATACAAGCTGGCAGTGACCAAAGAAGTCAGTAGGATTAAGCACCTGGCCTTTTAGAAGAAGGAGGTGGGCAACTTTTTGAGGCATGATTCCATATGCCTACAGACAGTGGGTTTAATAGTAACCTACATGACTGACTGCAAAGAGCAGACAAAGAAGATAGAAGTATTATTATAGATCATTTTTTACTGAAAAGATTGAACTTTTCCATGTATTTTTCTAATGTATCAATAAGATCTGTGACATCCTGCCATTATGTGAAAGTCTCAAATTTTAAGCCAGTGAGAGAAGGACCAGTTTTAATAATCTGTATAGATTATTATTATAGATTAAATCTGGTTAATAGACAGAAGTAGGCATTTGTTCTCAGACAAGTTTAAKTTTGACAGTGTTGGTAACTTTAGGGGCTAGACCATGAAAATAGCTGACTTGGGAAGAATTAAACACACAGTGGACTATTCTCAGTATAGATAGATGTACATATGAAGCATATTTACAGCTAATACAGAAAAATAATTACCTTGGCAGACATAATTTCTAACAATATCATAAATATGCTTGAAAAATACCTTTTGAGATTACCTTTTTTCAAAGATTTTGAGGCTTTGAATCATTCTATGAATTGTTCCTGCTCTAGTGCAGGAAAGAAAATGTGGACAACATATGCTACCAATGTTGACAAAATACATTCTTACATCTTTCCTTATTCAAGATGCTTACAGGTAAGCCCACACTTCAATGACATCCTGAATATAAATGCTTCGTGTAGCCGAGGCATTCTCAAAGGCATCGCTTGCAGATAAGGTTCTATACAGTATATAATATAATCGAAATAAAATCTAAGAGTGACCTGGGGAAAAATAAAGATGTATTAAAAAGCCTCTTGATAATTTTTGTACAGCTAAGCAAACAATATATAAAACTCGATGGAAGACTTCATAGAATGGCCTTAATTTTAACTCTTTGATATATATMTCTCTCTAAATGGAAAAGATATAGTAAGTGTGCATTATTACTTATTTAATACAGGCCCATTTTCTTCATTACATTTCAAAATATTACKTGCTGTTTTCCAGATGTGAATTAGTCTCTCAATCTTCCTCCAACAGAAATCCACCAACTGTGACCGTCAGTAATTCTTTTCTGTCATAGCAGAACATGTACTGCCATATTAACCTGTGAAAAATTAACCTGTTGGGTTCAGAGACAGGAGTCAGTAGATTTTTTTTTTTTAAAAAAAAAAAAGGGGGGAATGAATTACCTAGGAATAGAACTATAAGACTACAAACAGAAGCATGCTGAGAGTGGTGCAGTATGGATAGATGTACAATGTAATCACTGTAACAAAATTAAATGTCACACTTCAAACTGAAGTGACTGCCAAATTTCCTTCCAAACAGTAGAGACAAAAACTTTWTTTTTTTTAATTACATTTCTGGATTTTATTCTACGTTCTGAAGAGTTGAAGAATTGATTATTTGAGGTAATTGTAATAAATAGTCTTTCCTTTGTTTCCATTTACTGTAACAGATACGTGCTTTTTACTTCTATGAGRAGCGATACCTGATACAGTTACCAAAAATAAATATGCTAAATTTGAGAAGAAACRTATTTTACACTTCTATCTCTTTCACACCACCTATTTCAATTCAGCTAGTACAGATGTACTTAAGGATAGAACTTATTTCAAAGTAGACTTTTATGATTAACGATCGGTTTTATTCTAAAATTGTATTTGTTTTAGAAGGATCCATTAAGGATGTATCTATCCATCAAGGTGATGGATCTATGAAGGATCTGGCATTCAATACATAAGAAACTGATGTATTAATTTGTCTTCAAAATTAATTATGACCCTTTGAACCCTCCTCTAAACCTAAGCATTCCAAATCTGTTTGTGGTTAACAGAAGCATCTTGCAAAGAGAACTTTCATAGAATCACAGAGCAGTTGAGGTTGGGAGGCACCTCTGGACAACCTCTCTTCTCAAGCAGGGTCACTTAAAGTACGTAGTTCAAGATCATGTCCAGATGAGTTTTGAGTATCTCCGAGGATGGAGACTATATATCTGGGCAACCTGTTCCATTAGTGTGTCATCATCACGGTTAAGAACTCTTCCCTCGAATTCAGGTGGAACTTCCTGTGTTTCAGGAAGTTTCCTCTTTGTACCTGTTGCCTCTCATCCTATCGCTGGGCACTGCTGAGAAGAAAACCCAAGTGTTTTATACCTCCCATTCAGATACTTATACCCATTAACAAGGTTCCACTCAGTCTTTTCTCCAGGCTAAACACGCTCATCTCTCTCCTACTTTCTCTATAAGAGRTGCGTCAGTCCTGTTAATCATATTAGTAGTCATGTACTCCTCCCAAGGTGCAGGACTTTGCACTTGCCTCCTATTCAGCTTCCTGAGATTCCTTTCCACTCACATCTCCAACCTATTGAAGTCTCTCTGAATGGCAGCACAGCCTTCTGTGCTTTCACCATCTGAATCCTACAGATGTGTATTACTAGTACTCTTTTCTACTACACACACACACAAAATACATAGTTCTACAAAAAGCAATAAAATAATCTGGTTATTTTGTAACAGAAAGTCAGTAAGCTATCACTCACTATCTGAATACATTTAGGACCACATGAAAAAAAAGCTGTTCAGAATCATGACCAAATACAAACATTTACATTCCACTTTATCTTACAGTGAAAGTCCAATTCATTYATTTTGACCATAAGGAGAGGGCAGAGCAGAATATCTAACAAAACTACAGAACAAAAAGTTGCTAGTCAACTAGGACATGATTTCTATCTCAACTAATTTTAACTCTCTACAATATAGATATCTACACCTTATCTAATACTATCTGTCACCCTCTACTGTCAGTGGAAGAAAAAGGTGCTTGTTAGGGCACAGTTTGTCTTGTAGATGAATTGATGTATAGGCTTCTATAACTAGCACAGGAAAAAACAACCCACTTTCTGTACTCCTGTTGCTGATTTAGACTTAGCCTAAAAGAAATAATGAAAGACACAACATAAAGTTAATAAAATCCAAGAGGTATAAAATCTTTCTCAAGATTTTTGCTCCTTGTTATAGGAACAGTGTGGTGCCTGAAGAAAACTGAATAAATAGCTAAACAAAAGTCTCTTTTCACTCAGTTGTCCACCTGCTACAAGCTGCATATTCAACCCATTGTGATTGATCATCTGCAAATAGGAAGACATCATAGTCATCAATGCATTAGATAGTATTTAGCAAAATATAAACCCTTTTATATGCATCTCAAAAAATTCAATGGGCTGCATATTTCCTCAGATACATCTTAAAAATATGTAAGAGAACAGAAAATCAGAAGTTGGTGCTAAAATCATGTTAAAATATTATTTAAAATCAAAAAGCAGTGTAAACTGATCAGTAACTCTAGAAGGCATTGTGACAGAGATATGCTCTGAGATATGTATCCATGCTCCAATCAATGAAAATAATAATGAGACAATAAATTTATGTTGGTCTAATCTGGCAGCAAATGCTAATCCTTTGTAAGACAAAACTGTCTTGGACAGTTCATTGAAGAGTGAAGTCAATCCTGTGAATCCTGTCCGTACTTCTATTCCCTCCTTGCCTATTTTGGGAAAAGGAGTAGGCACAGAAGCTAATGTTTATCCCTATTAATGCAGTGTCATGTAATGAGCAGTGGYGGGGAGTGAGTGACACAGTGCATTTCACTCAGGTGAAAGAAACAGTAATAGGTTTTATTGACATGGACAATGGTTTCATGAGAATCTGTGGCAAGGTCATTTATTGTTTACTGCATGGAGGTTCAAGATGATACATGGAATTATCAAGGACACCCTCCAGTTGAGTCATGAGGTTCAGATTGGACCCTCTTGCTTTCCAAACTCCTTCTGAGAGGACTCTGATTGCAGCTAGATCCAATCCTCATCCCAAACCTGGTCGATGCTTTATGACTGAGGGATTTTGTGCACAGTTACACAGTAAAGTTTACAAGTTCAGAAAGAGAGCACACTATAGTCACTTACCATAAATCTATTGCAGGAAGGACCTCTCAACCCTGAGAGGTAACCTTGAAAGGCTCACTGCTCAAGGAGAGATCCTGGCATGCAGCCTGCTGCCATGCAAGGATAGTTCAATGGGCTTTCAGGCTGCCACCATGTTTATGGGATGATTGACTTACAGTCATCCTTTCATTTCAGACAACTTTTGGCTCATGTGTGCACAATTTAGCCTTATCTCCCCATCAGGATGCAGCCATAAGGACTGTTATTGATGGTTAATGTCTGAGTGCAGGAAGAAATCAGAGAGGCAACTACCAGGKTCACTGATGGTTAACACCTGAATAGGGCTACCTGTGAAAAATCAGGCTGAGCTGGGGAAGGAGCACATCCGTGACATTTAAGTATCTAACCAAGCACTGTTCCTATCCAATCCTAAAACAGTCAGCAGAGGTAASAGTCACCTATGGCAACTTTGGTCCTAATTCAGCCCCTTAAGTTTGGTGCTTTAAGTTAAGTGGAATTAATGAAGACATCTGTGAAGACCAAATTTCAGACAAAAAGCTTTACAAAGGAAGCTATTTTACTCCCATGTGCAAACTTTTTTATCCAGGATGCTAAAGGGTATTACATGAATGTGCGTGTGTGCAAACATGGTGGTGGCACGGCTAAGAAAAGCTGGTGATGCCTTAGACAATAGGTGAAATATAGTTGGTTTAATAGGTAAATTCAGGGCAGATTGTTATCATCTTTTGACAGATGTTACATAACTATAAAAACAGAACAAATTAGCTAAATTTAGTAAATGCAGTTGCAAAAGTATGTGACTTTTTTTTTTCAACTTGCCAACGTTTAGTTAGACAACACAACAGTGATTTTTTTTCTTTCTTAATGACAATAAGGRCAGTATCAGTATGTGACAAACACAGGTATATATTGACTAGAATTTTTGTCCCCTATTTCACTAAACCCTGTTAGGCAAATAGGTAGTATGTCTAAAGCTTTCTGGTTTTCTAAAATAGTATTATGGAGCTGTGCTAGTCATCCCATTGTTGAGATCATAAGCACCTTCCATTTTAAGCTCAATTAGGCCCTTCCATCTAATTTTAACATCAGACTGTTCTATYAGAAATCTCTCTTGTGTGGTGTTCTGCAAGGAGATGATTTTTCCCCCTAGAAAGTTTGAGGGTAATTGGACAAGGCATTTGTGAGATTTGAGAGGCTGTAAAATCAGTGGTAATTTGCATTTGTTACATTATCCTAATGTATTTCAGAASAGCATATCCCCAAAACAGCATGTTGTAGAAACTGCAAATGTGGTTTATTCTCCTGTCTTCACTGAGTAGAGCGTGGAAGTTATGAGCTTTACAGGACTAGACAGACCTACCAGGACTAAGAAGGAAGCAGAGCTTAAAAGGTTCCCAGGAGCAGCACTGCTGTCAGAGCTTCTGCTTAGCACGTACTCAGCAGGAGCAGAACTTTGGAGCAYTTTCCTGCCCTAGACTACTTTGAAAGATGGAATTAGGAAAAAAGAGAAAAAATTAGATCAAGCTTCTTCTCCCTAGAATAGAGAATTCCCCTTAAAATCATGGACACAAATTTACAGATATTTTCCTCTCCCTTATTTGAATTTTCCATAAGAAATCAGAAATTTGAAGATCAATATATTACAATATTTTAAAGAAAGATTAAAAAAAACAAAAGCTAACTTATTTCTTCCTCCAGCTCCTGATCCTTGTCATATAGTTTTCAGGTATACTTCAAAGACAACATATTGACCTAGACTTTTATGCCACGAGTTTTATTACTACTCAGTAATAAAACACAAATGAGAGAATGTGATATTAAATTATATGTAACACAAAGTATTGAAAGATTATTTAAAATTTAGACAAAAGGATATATATTATWTTATCTATCTCCCTTTTCCTAGTTTACTAAGTATTTCACATCAAATTCTTAAAACACATATCTAAATTATTTAGATTTATCTTTATGATCACATTCAATTGATACATCGTCTTATAGTTTCACTTTCACATTTTAGTTTGAGTAAGAAACAATCTTAAGAGCATAGATTAGCAAAAAGAGGCCTTGACTGGGCAACTATACATATTCATTACAAGCTGAGGATAATAATCATTCTCCAACTTGCCATACAGATCAAAGATTATAATATTATATGCTCCATTCCTCATGCTTATATTTTATTCACTTTACAGTAGGTTTTAATGTATTCCATAAACTTTTCAGTATTTTTAATAGGACACGTATCACAGAACAAAGACTGATTTTTAAACCAGATAGTATAGAAGGCATRGAAGAAATTATTTCATCTGACTTAATCAATTGATTATTTAGTCCTCCAAATCAAAAAAAATGGAAGTTTCAATGTTTGTTCAGTGTGAAAAATAATAATWATTATTATTATAATAATAAGAGATAGAAAACCTCCACAAAAAGATGGAGTTGACATACAAAAACATGGGCTGTTGCTGAAAGTCACTCAAGGCATGCCAAGATATCTAAAATGTCACTAGTTTAAACCTTTAGGGAACTGGATCCCACTTATCTGTCAAGCCTAGACTTTAGGTTGCCAAAGCACACAACTGGCCCCTCCCAAAGCCAGAGCATGTCCAAAGAAGGGAATTGAAGCTGGAGAAGGGGCCAGAGCACAGACCTTATGAGGAGCAACTGAGTGAGATTTATTCTGGAGAATAGAAGGCTTGCTACAGCTACCTGAAAAGAGGTTACAGGGAGGCAGGGGTCAATCTCTTCTCCAGAGTAACTAGAGATAGAACAAGAAGAAATGGCCTCAAGTTGCACCAGAGGATTAGACATTAGGAGAAATTTCTACATGGAAAGAGTGGTGAAGCATTGGAAAAGGTRCCCAGGGAAATGGTGGAGTCACCATCTCTGGCAGTGTTGAAGAATAATGTGTAGATGAGGCATTTATGGACATGGTTTAACAGATATGTTGTTGAAGGGCTTACGGCTGGACTYGATGATCTTGAAGGTCTTATGACTGCATAATAATTCTATATTCTATGACTTCTTAGTGAGTAAAATTGGGTAAAAGAGTGCTCCATCTATACTTGCAGACATAGATGTAAGTCTAATGGGTAGTTTTATTTGTTAGTGCCAATTTGTTTTATTGTTGTTTACTACATGTGACAGGAGAACAGTTTGTACAGGTCTTGTAATGTATGTTGAAGTCACATTTCCCAGTTGCAGTACAGCCATATCTTCACAGGGATAAGTCAAATCATAAAAACTTTTACAGAAACGAGAGTAAGCACAGAGAGGAGCTTGATCAGTCCTTAACTGGTGAATATATCACTATTTAGCAAAATAATAACCATTTAAAAATGGTTAAAATAACCATTTTCTAGAAGTGCGTTCTGAAGTTTCATTGTTCTTAAGCATATCCTTAAATGTAGCATTTGACTTTTTTTTTTTTCCTTCCCCTGAATGAGAGTTTAAAAGATGAAGAATAAACACAAGAGAGAAAAAGAAATCATTGGAGGAAATCAAGGATACAAAAGCTAAATATGTTTCCTTCCCTTTGGAGTAATACATTTTCTTGGAAATACAGTAATGAGCTAACTAACTACAGTGACACTCCTCTTACAATGAAAATTTATTCTTAAATGATTTAGCAATGGCAGTGTATGACGAATAAATTATACATGAAGATTAGATAAGCCAGCATTACTGTGTCAATCGTGACTTTCTTTTACAGTATTAAGTCAAGGATACTTCAAGAAGGTTTCTAATGCTTGACAGAGCTGTGAACAAACTAATTGCTCCAAARCATGAATCTAGTTTTACATAAATAATTTCATAGTTCTCCCTTGTATTTACTGTTGTGTTCTAACAGGATATGGCATGCATCTCATGGAARGAGGAAAGGAAAAGGAAAAGGATGTTATCTTTATGATTAATACATAAAACCTGAGATCTGCAGTGAATTTTAGAAAATTCTGAATTGTTTGGATCAGATTTTTCAACCTAATCTTTTCCTTCATGTGCAAATGATGCCAATATTCAAATACAGTTTTACATGTCTGCATTTGGTGGAACACAGAAGCAACCAGTGCTCAGCAGTTGATCAGTAAATGTTAATTCATTCAATTAATGACTCTTAATTGTAAAGATTAATTGTAAAAATAGGAGTTTGTATGAAGACAAAATTCAACTTTTAAACCTTAATAAAGAAGTCGTGTAACAAATTCATATTTTGCATCAGCTTGCTGAAGTGAATATGTGTAAACATTGTTCTTTCTGCCTACAAACCACTCCATATAGCCTTCAAATTCCACTAAGCACAACAGTGATGGCTAAATACTGCACAATGTTACTTAAGTTACGTTGGTAACATATCAAAATGAATCAAACTTTCACTGACCTGAAAAAAAAAATGGAATGGAGTATGTTAGCAGCGTGCTCTAATTGTTTTTTTTTTTTCTGACATTCACTTAAACTGATATTCTGAGTTGTGATTTGAGTGATTTAGTCTTAAAAAAAAGAAATTATAAAATGAACTTGAATGAAAAKATTACTGAAGAGAAATAGCCATAATCAAATTTACAGAATTGGCCTACAAGTTCCTTGCAGCATGAAAAAGACTTGTGTAGAGAAAGAGCATGTGCAGAGACTTGAAGTCCTATTTACAATTACCCTTCTAACTCATTCTAATTCTTCTGCTCAGCCATTTAAACATAAAGTCAGTATATGTAAGTATATGTAATCAGCTGATGGCAATAGTATTTTCAGTTAAGGACACAAGGTACAAGCATGAGAAATACCTAAAAAGCAAGCAAGTAAGCAAACAAACAACAAAAAAAGCCTTTTTTTATCCAGTTTCCTTCATYGATATGTCATTCCATATTATCACTCATCTCTCTTCAAACAATCCTAATTACTATATCCTATTAAGACACTAAAAAAGAGAAGCCATTTCAGATCAATTTTTAATGATAGATCCTTCTTGTGATTGCTCTTCGTAGTACACAGTTTTTATTTGTTAAGCTGACATAGGTAATTAGCTCTACTTTCCTTCAAAATTCTTTCCTGCAAGCAAATCAGATGACATTAAATATCAGCAGAATAATGAAAGTAGCCAGAAAAAAAAAATTCATTAAAATAACATATCATTTTATAGATATTAAAAATATTATTAATTTCCACTCCTTTAGCTATTTGGCATTAGTAGCCTAATAGATTTTATTTCTGTCTATTTTTCGTCTCTATGTTAAATAAAACTGAAGAAATGCAGGGCAGGCAACTCTTCATTCAGGGAACTAATCAGCTCACTAAGTCATAAACCTTCTCTCAAATGAGCTATCGTTTTTCACTTTTCTCAAACACCTGGGAGACATGAAACAATTTTTCCTACGAAGGGGACTCCTTTCCCTTTACAAATCAAGTACTTGTCTTATGTAGCTTCTAAATAACAAGCTGCTTTTAGGGAAGCTTGTTAGTAAAAGTACTACCTGAGTGTCACAAGTATCTAAAAGCCAGKGATGAAAATTCAGCCTCTCAGATTTTTTTTTCTGACTGCAAGAATCTTAGGTATTGATGRGGATTCTGCCTTCTTTACAGTTGTGAGTTTTGGTATTTTGCAGTAAATTTTCAGTTTGTAACAGAACACTAGAAAGTTATGATCACCACAAATTGTGAGGTTAGACAGGTGTCTTTTGGAATCCATACAGGACACTTGTCTGCAGCTCATGGAGTTTGAACTGGCTTATCCACAGGTTGCTTCCAATCCTGTGTTCATACTATTTGACCTCCGGATGACAGCATATTAGATTATTATAAGGGATATATACTTAATTTCTAATACCTACAAAATAACTTGTTCCAACTTTTCTATCCTATTTCTGCATCCATATACTGCTTCTGAAGAAAATTCAAGGGGCTGAAGTTTTGCAAAAGAAATTACTTAGACTAGAGTTCAATGTGAGAAGAGGATCTAGCACAAATACTGATAACATGATACTCCATGCCTTAAGAAGACCAAGGAGATGTCTATCTATTGCTACTGATTAAAAGGCCTTTTTRGATGAGATGAAGAACTGTGCTACTTTGCGTAATATTGCTGAAGTAAATAAATAAAAAACAATATTCCCCTTTATTCCAACTCCTGCTGGACTAAACCTCTGAGAGTAAATTTGTCATACTGTTTAGATACAGGACAAAACTGCTCAACACCACACACTTCCACTTAGAGCTTCCCAAAGACATTATGTCTTACAGAAAATACAATTTTTCCAGTTTGTCATCTCTGAACACAGTTTAGTCTCATGGTAAAGATAATTGAGCCATATATAGGAGAGAGCAGGTGCAAGGAAAATGCTACAGTAAGACTACAAAAGGCCACCTGATATATGATACCTTTCTGACTGTCAAGGCGCTTCTCATGAAGTACTGGCTGGTGCCTCAAGGGAATTAGTGTGAATTATAGTTCTGGTGAGTGGAAGGAAAGAAAGATGTTAAGTTTGCCTTTTTTGCTTTAAAGGTTATTTCTAATTTTCATTTAATCTCTTTAACAAGAAGTCTGTTGTTGCTCACTTAAAAAAGAGATTCTACTCCAAACCTTAAATACTAGAACATATCAGTAAACTACATGTTTTTAAACACATAACGACACATTAAAAAAAAAAAAATCCAAAAGTTTTTTGAGAAATCAAAAAATTCACAAGTGGGCCTGAGTTTTAATTAATTTGCTGATCTTCAAAATAAAAATATGTATTCCAACATCAAGCATTACATCCATATTAAGTAGCCACAATAATGTAAAAAAATGAGGATATGAGGATATAGGCTGTGTTTCATATTCAGGTCTAGTACACAGTATTTTATAAGTGCCCGGCTGCAAACATCACTTAGAACTTGGACATTCATCTTTTCTGCTGACTTTTAGCTCAGCATTGCTCTAAATCCCCCAGGTGGTATTATGAGAAGTTCTTGATTTTATCACAGAGCAGACAACAACAGCCATTAAACTTTGATGACTTAAATGAGATAATGTTCAGCAGGGACATGCACACAATCCGGAAATTTAATTTATTAGTTTATTTATTTATTTATCTGAGTGTGAAAGATATTGTTACTTGGTAATAGATGACCCTGGTTACTTGTCAGAAAAGTATATAAAAAATTTTAAGAGAAAGATTTGATGACCTTCTCTGCTGCAGGTTGGCTGCATTCCATAATTACTTTGTAGTCCTTGCCCAGCTTACCCATAGGAGAGGACCCGGTAAAGAACCCAAACCTTTCTTTGGCCATCAGCTTAGCTTTCATCCAGAACAGCCAAAGCATCAGTGGTGAGCATCCAGATCTGTTATATATCTGAGAATTTCTCTCTATTTCCTCAGTACATGTATGCTCTCATGTAACTGGAGAGAGAGAGATGGAGAAACAAAGTTAACTACAGAGATACGAGGATATTACATGCTCTGGAGAAAATATGGTGTTAACCTCCTTTATAAACTTTTTTTTTCAAGTTTGAGAATGCTCACTAGACACCATTGATCTATATATGTATGTGTAGGTTTGGGGATTTTTTTTCTTTTTCTTTGTTTGCTTTTTTCACAAAGATCTTGATTTCTTTGGATTAACATAATATAATTAGTGTTAGGACATGTTTATATGCATCTCTGAAGAATAACTGTAAACCTGAAGATTGTTCCAAGTTATATTTTCAGAGAAAAATAAAGTTTAAATCACTGTGGAGGCACTGTGACTGACAACGAATGTCAAATGCCATTTATAGGAAGAAGTCACAGAAGACTCATGCCCTGGTTGCCAGCAAGTTGAGGGAGGGGATCCTGCCTCTCTCATCAGCTCTAGTGAGGCTGCACCTGGAGTATTGGGTGCAGTTCTGGGCTCCTCAGCACAAGAAGGACGTGGAGCTTCTAGAGAGGGTCCAGTGTGGAGCAACAAAGATGATTAAGGGACTGAAGCATCTGTCTTATGAGGAAAGCCTATGTGAGCTGGACCTGCTTAGCCTGGAAAAGAGAAGATTGAGAGAGAGAAAGGAGATTGTAATGAGGCAGGGGTTGATCTCTTTTCCAGAATAACTACCAAAAATAGGACAAGAAGGAATGGCCTCAAGCTGTACCAGGGGAGGTTCAGGTTAGATATCAGGAAAAAAAAAAATCTATATGGAAAGAGTGGTGAAACATTGGAACAGGCTGTCGAGGGAAGTGGTGAAGTCACCGTCCATAGCCGTGTTGAAGAATGTGTAGATGAGGCACTTAGGGACACGGTTTAACAGGCATGTTGTTGAAGGGCTTACAGTTGGACTCAATGATCTTGAAGGTCTTTTCCAACCATAATGATTCTATATTACATGGAATTTTGATTTGGCAGAGTGAGATAGCAATATAGGAAATCACAGTATAAGTGTAAATTACACTTAGCAGAACTTGGCAATTGTAATATACAGCTGAATCATAATACAAATTTGATTCCCATTACTGGTCTCTGTAATATGCTCAGTATCATGGTGCTGAGCATTGCCAGAAAAGAATATAACGGCTTAAAGCCAGCTGAGCTGAAGCCCTTTGGTCTCTTCAAAGTTTTTTTTGTTAGTTGTTCAGTCTTCCACTCTGCTTTGAGCTGAGCCACCTAGACCCTTTTCCTGTGCTGGGCTGGCTGGCTCATGGAGACATTCACTCTTTTGATTAAAATCTCAGGAAACGCTTACACCACCAGGAAACATTTACACCACCAGTCAACTGATATAATCCTTTCTCTAAAACAAAGGCTACCCTCCAGTTCCCTTGGGGGTTGAGATAAATTCATCTTTCTTTGCAGCAGCTGTGGTCAGCTCCTGCATTCTTCCCTGAGCTTCATGAGCTCTTTGCTCCTTCCCATTTTCTTCCCTTGTGGGAGTTTTGGTTGTTATTTGTCCACCACTGCTACCATGGGCAGTGAAGACACATATTCAAGGTTAAGAATACAATTTTTCCCTGGTATCTAGGAAGAAATGTACCTGTGATAGGTAAGCACTAATTATCATTTCAGTATGTGTCCTTTTCTTTTGCATCCAGCATTACTTGATACTAAATGATTTCTTTTTCATGCTTCTCTGAAGAAAATTTATCTCAGCAGAACAGATATCAAGCTTTAGAGCAAATCAGAAATGCAAGGGAATTAACATCACTTATAAAGTTTTATGCCAATGTACAACAGGTTTATGGATTAATACTTTTTTTTTTAAATCTTATTTTTTGAGGTAGTAGCAATATTTCCTGTTCCTGTTTTCTCACTGTAAATCCAAACTTCTCCATGCATCCATTCAATATTTGAGTAGAAAAATACCCTAACAATTAAAAAATCTTCCTTTGACGCACAATCTCTACATATTAGTACTACACAGAAATAGTCCCCCCTTCCTGACGATGCTTTCAGCAACACACATAAAAAAAAATCTATTTATGCGTATGCATATCTGCTACTTCAATGATCACTTACATGAGATAGTAATAATAAAACTTATTCAAGGTTGACACACACCTCTGGCACTGTACACTCTGTTGGTGCCATATGATCAGATCAAAATAAGTGAGCAGCTTAGTCTAGTGTGGAAAAGACAGAAAATGGAGAAGAGCAGATACTTCACAGTGAATAATTTAGTAAATTTAGCTTCTTATCATTGTGTCAAGTGCCCACAAGTAGCTTAATACTTTCTTGACTATATGTATTATCAACAAGTATTCACCATGTAGTTTCTGTCAATAATATGGATTTTAAATTGTTCATTTGAACTGTTTATTCAAGATGCAATATTATTTTCATTTTCATTGGATTTCCATGTCCATTTTCATTGGACTTAGAAATTTTGTTCAATGAATGAATGCAAATGAAATCAGGTATCTTGTGGGAGTATCTCAGATTAAAAATTCATCATTTACTTTCTCAAATATTTGCTATGTGAGAAGTAAACATATTTCTAGTAGCAAGCTTTCATCAGAATGGGTGCAATGTAATTACAATTAGAAGAAATTTTATGGCTATATTCAATTTTTACGATAGTCTGTACAAACGGAAAACCAAAACAAACAAAAAAAAATCCAAAAACTTTAACCCTTAATCCCCTATCCTACCTCCCAAAAAAGTCCTGGCAAATCCAGAAGCTAGAGAAGACTGCTATTAGTTTCTTTCTTAAACCAGGTGGTTCTTCAGTTGGGGACAAGTTTTGATTTTTCTCCCCCACCCCTCCATTTTTTTTCCCTTTCTGTGAAATGCTAAGATAAACACTAATCAATTTTATCTGTGAAAATCTATCTATAGCAGCAAAGAGGTCAGCCTCACTCTTTCACCAAGAGTCCTCGGAAAAGTAGTTTTAGAAGTCTAATCTGGCCCTTTTTTAGTAGTAAATGTGACAGCCTTTTGGCAAACCTTTAATAAACTCTCTCCTCTTAGCGCGTATTTTAAAGTGCACTATTAAATGTTGCATATTCTTTCTCTAGAAGCTAGTTCAACTAAACAGATATCAAAGCAATTTACCACTTCTGTCCTTCCCCTTCCACCTCATGATATTTCGGGATGGTAACCAGGCTTTCCCTAGAAGATCAGTGTGATGCTATATATATCACTACATATTGCTTTTTAATCTCATTACTCTTTTGCAGCATGCTAAACCCATTTTTGACACATTTGTATTGTGTATAGACTCATTCAAGCATACACAAGATCGAATTCCTCCAGCTGATACTACTGTGCTTGACCATTAAGAGGGAACAGCTGATATATGACCCCCCCTTTTGTAATTGTGATGCCTGTGACACATTATTTTTCTTTAATCTCATCTGTAATAGGAACTCAGAGTGTATTTTACCCCAAATGACAAAAAAAACAGTAAAACTAGATATGAATTTCTGAAACTGACAGAGACAAGACTAGTAAAGAGAGGGTGCAGGGTTTGAGAGCAGTCATATGAAGGCTATATTGCTCGCTCAGCTTCCTTTTTCTAGACATATTCAAGACTTTTTAGTGGCTGATACTTAGTGCCCCTTTTCTTTTATTCATTTTATTTTGTCCTTATCACCTTAAAGTCTTCTCTTCAGAGAAGTACAAGGACGATTTCACTGCAACTGATTTTTCTGTTGTTGTTCTTATCCTCATCCCCTAAATTGAAAATGCCTCTTTTTTAGGCTAGCAGAACGAGTCTGGTGATACTAACAAGATTCAACCAAGACTCCAGATCTCGAGGCAAGCAGGTGGTGAAGAGGCAGGTCCCAAGTAAAACTGAGAAGTCAAGCGGCTAATTCAGAATTGGGAACTGATCAGGTCTAATAAGCTAGGTTAGACACATCCCAGTGCCCAACAGACAAGACAACAGTGATGAGGCAAATCCAAGATCAAGCCAAACAGTCCAGACTGCACTGCACTGTATTCACCCTTTTTTCTCTAAATCTTTTGTGTATTTGTACTTAAATTACAAGCATTATCATCTATACAAAGCAAGTGGGAAATACAAATAAAACATTTTTGTCAGTAGATATAGAAACAAATATAAGGTGCTGTTGTTTTCAATTTTGTTCCCTTTTTCATAGGAACAAAATAACTTTTTTAAATGACATAAAACACATAGAAATTAAATTGGCATGAAATCATAAAGGAAGACTTTCCCCATACTCCACTGATTGCATTGCTGAGCTCACCACCATCTATACTGAGATTCTAATTTGGGTTTTGATTCTGGAAGTGAATTCCACATCAAAGTGTCTGAATGTATATTCATCTGATTTATTTATTTATTTTAATAAAATTAGTTAGAGAAAATCAGCATTTTGTCTTACTTTCAAGGTGGAGCTCACCTAGAGCTTTTAGGCAATGACACTGAGGAAGGATATCATTTATGTGCAACCTGAGGCTGAGTTATTTTCAGTGGAACAGACCACATCAGAAGAATACTCAGTCTGCCCAACTTTTGCCTAATTTTTAACCTTCATTGAAATAGAAGCTCCTATGTGAAAAGAGACACATTTTCAAACCTCCAAATGACTCAGTTTGCTTGACTCACTGGGTCAGAACTTTAGCAGATACAATTTCCATCTTAAAAGAGATCTTCAAAGGCAATGATTCCTAACTATCAATTATAGAAGGGGAATTTACTCTGTTACTTTACTAGAACTAGTTCACAGAGGGCTTAAAATTTTTATGCTAAGATCCTAAGTTAGACGAATCTACATTCTATGCTTACCTAAGGCAAAATGGCTTGAGAGTGACCTACAGAAAGGTTGAAAATTGATTAAAAAGAGAAAAAAAAGAAACTCTTGCTCTGCAAAGTGAGTACTTCAAGAAGTCGTTTCCATACAATTTCCACACAATTTTGGAAGATTCAAATAAAAACTAGACAAAGTTATGGACATCCAGTATGTCCTTACTTAAAGTAGCAAATAGAGAGTGATGTATCTTCTACCTTTCCTACTAGCACAGTATGGATGCTGGAGAAGAATGAAGGGAATGGACCTTATAGCATGGCCAGGTTATGCACTTACCCTCTAAATGACTTTGGAGAAGGAAGATTGTGGGTAGAGGACTGTAAGAAAGACTCAACAGAGCTGCTTTTTTTTTTTTTTTTTTTTTTTTTTTTTTAAGTAATGTATAAATGATATGGTACACTCATATACTGCACATACCCCTGATATTTCCAGTGAGGAAAAAAAGTGCAAAATTTCTCAAAACCAGATTATTTTTCATAAGACAAACATTGCAGATCTGTTTCCTTGCTAGTAGCATGGTGTGATTCTTATTTTGAGTGTATGTTATGCCTGGTTCATAGTCTTATTATATGCTTTTTTCTCAAAGTATCTTCAGTATTATCCTGCTGAATACCTCTTGTGAAGTAATATCATGTCTTTGAATATCTCTGTAGTGAGGAGATATTACTCTGCTTCTCATACAGTCTCCAAAGTAATTCAGCATCACCGTTACTGTGTTTCATAGATAACAGAGACTCGGAGCTCCCTTTCTCTCTTAAACAATTCCTGCCAAGATGTAAGATCAAAATAAGCCACCTTGGCCACAAATATACATAAAATTCTCCATTTCTAATCTAGCCTATAGGCCATGCTTTTCTATGTTAACATGAACAGGATTTCAGCTTTGCTTTTATTCCTAAAGCACTTGCAATTGTGGGGGAAAAATAATAATAATAATAATAATAATAATAATAATAATAATAATAATAACTAGATTATCAGGGAGTTTAATTCTGGACTTTGCACTTCCATTTTGAAAGGGTGCAAGAGGCTGAAAATCAGAAAAAAAATGCATGTCACTTTATTCTTTTAGCTACAGTCTTTCTATTACAGTTGAATCACACATTAATTCACAGAATCCCATGGCCCATGTTAAGAAGGTCTAACAAGACGATCTTTTCTGGCCTTCAAATTTATGAATCTATGAAATGGCTTACATGTGATATGTTGGAAAGGTGAGTCAGTATGCTTCTTGAGCCAGTATAACGAGTTCATTTTACATATGAGCACTTTTACATGGATACATAGCTGCAAATTTCCTTTAAGGTTGATAGGAAAAATCTGATTTGCACAAGTCTCTGCAGAATCTGCATAAAGACTGAAGACAATATAGGTCAAATAAACTTCCAGCTTACCTTCCTCTTGCCTTCTGCCATACTGGTTGAACCAATTTACAGTCATTTATACATCAATAGAACAAAAGCAAGTACAAAAGAGTCCAAGTGAGTTTAATGGGAAGGATTCTAACTTATACCACATCATGAACCATTTTTGGACTTTCTCATAGAAATTAATGGTGTGGAATGTCTATTAATTCACCTATTCCATCCCCTATAGTACAATCCATTTACCTTGTCCTTATGTGTGTCTATTTTAGATGGGAAAATAATGAGAAACTGTCTTAGAAATCACCTGCCTGGCCAATGATTTGGGAAAAAATTCTCACCATCCATGAGAGGAAAAATACAAGTTTAATTTAGATATATGGCTCTCAAGTAATTAGCTACTCAGGAATAAAATATACATAGTAATAGGAACCCCTTCTAATGTGTCTAATTTTAATATACTATTCACATCAGAGATTGCACACAATCATTTCTGTCAAATTTTCTAACAGCTAGGTGTCACAGTGGTTTTCTTTACAGAATATTAGTAAGATTTCTTTATTTTWACATTTTATACAACAAGAAGAAGACATTGTGATCATCCAGGTAGAATGAACTCCCAATACCATCTCAAGATTACCCTGTTTGTACCTGCAATGTTCACATTAGACTTTTTGGTCTGAGTGTCTTAATGGGAGCTTATATATAGCTGATAAAACCTTTGATATTTGAGATTATTTTTACCTAGTCAAATATTCCTGGAATACAATCTCTATTCTTGTTAGTTCTTCAGTATGTAACCATACATTTGGACATTTGGACTTTCTAAAATGCAAGTTTGTTTACTTGTTTCTGGTTTAAAGGTAACCAGATTGCCTTATATCAACACTCCATTCTTTCCATTATTTAATATTTTCCTATCTTTATCAGTCATGTTTTATTGCATGCTGTAATAATAATGTTAAATAGCGTGGAACCAAGAATCCATGACCATATTGATAATGATAAATCTAAGGCAGTAAGTGGCAGATCTCCATTCCTCAAGCCAAATCTGTTGCCCTTAAACAGCAGATTGGCTGCATTCATTGCCCCAGAGTATAATTTCTGTTATTATCTGAGGGAAATGTTCAGGTTGGACATTTGAAGTAATGTCTGGACTGTGCTGCAGTCGGTAACAATAGTGATTTTATATCATGAAATATTTTGCAGGATGTTCTGAATGCCCTGAGGGCACATTGAAGTGTTTGAGAGTGCAAATCTAGCTGATAGTGTTGGAGGAGTGTGGACAGCAGAAAGACCAAACTTGATTCAGTCCCATTTACATAGCCTTTTTACAGTGGATCTTTGAAGAAAACCATGACTTTCATTGTCCTCAGAAACTGTCTTTAAGAAAAATGTGGTGCAGAACAGAATCAGAGAGAATGATAGGTGGTGGTCTTTAAGTTCACTTAGTTATCCTCTTATTTAACAGTGCAGGTAGACACAGCCTGACAATCTCTTGTAGTAATATAGTATTTTGATACTGGTGATTCATTACTAAAAATCACTTTCTGAGTCCCAGCAGACAAGTTTTTATTACAGTGAATACCTACAATGTTAAGTACTATCCATTCTATTTTTTTAACTAAATAAAACAATAAAACATGTTCTATCAAGAAAAAAAAATCATCAAAATTAAATAAACTACATAGCACTGGTACCTTTATCTAGTGAACTTGAATAACCATCACACAGACAACAGTCTAGATTAACTACTCTATTAATAAACTCTAATCCTATGTTATTTGGTATTAATGATATCATTCTATTTCTGATTTTATATTTGAGTCTAATATAAGCAGTTCAACAATTGTTTCCCTCAGAGTAAGTATCAGGCCAGCAGACCTATGGTTTTGTAGGTCATTTACCATTTTTAAACATCAGGACTGTATCCCTCTAATATTCTTTGAAGTACTACTATGAATAATTAAAACTAAGCTACAACTGTCAAGTATAAAATCACAGTATGTACATGATGTCTTATTTTTGCCAGCATTTTATTGTGTGTCTTTGTTTATTTTACTTCAGAGAAAATTCCACCTTATTTATTCATTTATCACTTAGCAGAATTCTTGTTTACTTGTGTGCCTGTCCATAAAGAAAAAGGTATAAATAATGCACTGATGCTCCTATTCACAATTATATTGGTGTGCCTGCCATATGCTCAGGTTAAACCTCTCACCAGATTTGTGCACAAATTTCTCGCATTTCTGGTTGGCAGTTGTAACAAGTGATTTTTCTGCCTTCCTCTGAAGCAGGAGTTGTGATCCAATTCTTTGAATAAACTGGGCATTTCACTTAAGAAATTCCAGAAAGGTGAAGAAATTTAAGACATTATGAAAAGTTTTGAACTTTTCTTCTTTCTTTTAATTGTACATAGTAGCTTTTGGTTTTACATTTGGTTTCAACATCTTAAGTTGGCTGAAAAGATTTGATGGACAATTCTGTGGCTCGTGTTGCACAGAGCACCAAATAAACACAGCTCAGTTGCTTGAGAGTATGGAGAAGGGACATAGTGTCAAGATGATGTGGCTAGTCAACAGGCATGCTCATTTTGGTGATGTAGGAGAATTGCTGGAGAATGAGGAAAGTAGAGAAAAACCAGGGCCTAACAGAAGTTATGGCAATACAGAGGCTTGCTTGAGGTCAGGAATGCAAGGGGATTCACCTCTTACCAAATTCACCTTACCCTGCATCAAACCGCAACATGTGGTCCCTTCTGCCCTTTGTTCTAAATGTGCTATTAAATATTTGTCCTGTACTTTATTAATATGTAACAAAAAGAAGGCAATCTGTATAAGATAAAGTATATCATCCAGGGAAAATATTTCTATTTGCTATGTAATTAGCCTGGCACCTTCTTTTCAAGAACATCTATTAACATCAAAAGTATCTTTATATATTTTTCATTTCAATCAAAATAGCAACTGTACCCATCTGTTACTTCTAATTCCAATCTATGGCTACTGCTTATTAATAAGGAGTGTGACAAAATTTTGACAATGTCTTTCAATACTAAAAATGTATTGGAAGTTTTTGGAACTGTTAGGTCCTTGGCAGTAAGTGAAGTGTGCTGCTTAGAGAAAAACAAATGAAGCTAACTATGTATTTGATACTGATTTAGTCCACACAGCACATGGTAACTTGGATGCAAATACAGCGCTTGTCGTTTTATTATTATTAGTTAATATTTACATCACTGAAATGCCCAAAGGCTGCAGTCAGAAGCAGAGGCCTATTATGCTAGACACTACACAGATACGCACCAGAATATTCAATTCCTCCTGCCCACTGAACGCATTGTTGACTCATTTGTATTGCTCAGAGAGTCATTCAAACACACAGAGGACTGATTTCCTCCGGCTGCTCTGAAAAGTTTATAGTCTAAACAGCAAATGATAGAAGGAAGGAATGGAAAAAAAGACAGCTTCTGAAATTGAAAATTTTACTTCGAAGGCTTGGCTTTGCAACTCTTATTCTACAGATGCATAGGAATACACTTTCACTTTGCTGTTTCTTCGGTTCTCTTCTTGATTCCCCACTGCTTCCTTGTTTACTTTCTATCTTATTCCTGTTTTCTTCCCACTGCTTATTCTCCCTACTTTTTCCCCACTGCAGTCATGCTTTTGCCAGAACATTACCACATATCCTCCAAACCTGTTTAGACACTAGGACCTCTATAGGAGTTACAAAGCCTAATGTATCTATTGGCCAATGTTTTGGCATGAACAAAACAAATACATAATGTGTAATTAACCTACTGCATTCTCAGTAAAACATTCCACTGTTTTCATACAGAGGTATCAAAATAATGATGACTTCTTAAGTATTATGATTCATGTGTTGCTGCAGTGCATATGGTTGTTTCTCTACAGAAAAGCCTCTTTCACACTCAGGATTTGTCTTGGGACAATTTCTACCAGGTAGCAGGAAAAAGCACCCCAAAATTCATCCTTTCTCTCAGTAGGTACATCATTCTGTCTCTCACAATTAAGCCCTTGTAGAGTTTGAAACTAGATTTCAATCAACTGCTCTTTGATCCTGTGAATGGGCCTCAACCACATCTGTAAATAATATTTCTTCTTTCTTCCTGCTTTCTCACCTCTTACTTGGAAAAATTGAAGGACTTTTTTTAGAAGTCTAGCAAGTGTTTTGATGTTTAGGATTGAAATGCAGGCCCACTTTTTAGCTTATTTCAAATATGGTATATGCCCAACTATCCAATAAAGGATAAAACCTACAGTTTTAAAATTCAAGAGATATAAAATAAGGCTTTGTATAAAAGTTTTGTTTGTTTGTTTTGCACCATTTAGTACCAGGTATCATAATACTGGCCTCATTTAAAAAATATTTGTCTTAAATATAAAAGAAAATATTCCTATGCAAAATAAAGATATTTACCAGTTCAGTGAGTGCTAAAGAACAGATATGACCAGAATGTCTTATAAAGAAATCATGAAAATATGGAAAAAATATAAACAATACTTAGTGCTAATAATTTGTACTTACCAAAGTAATCAAGTGTTCCTGATACAACATGAGGGAAGAAAAATCATTATATTTATAGTAATTAATCATTAGGACTAAGAGCTAATATCCTTTTCAAAAGAAGAAGCAACCTTATACCTCTTCAAAAACACCATGGTTAATGCTCTGTGTTTATGCGCTCACGTAGCATTTATATGAAAAAATTGGACATAGTTTAATTGTTAGCAAAGAACAAAAATAAAGAAATTGTACCTTTCTTTAATGAAAATTTCATGTAAAACCTATCGAGCTCTAAGAAATATACTAACACAGAGTGCTGACCAATACAGAATAATCTAAACCTGCACTCCAAGATTCATGGAAACCAGTCAACAAGTATATTCATACTAAGTTCTTTGGAAACTATCTGCTAATATCAGGTAGCACTGAAGTTTGCTAGCAGGGAGTACTGATGCAATCCTTTATCTCACATTTTCTTAGAGAAAAAAAACAATTTTAGTAATGTCAAAAACAAGAATAGTCAATTATATTCAATTACATACAATTATATATGCATGACTGATAAGGCTGTCCACTGTGCTGATCAGTTCCAGGAAATAAGAAGCACTTCAATATTCCCCCAAAGAAAACAGAGGTGTGCTGTCCCATACTGACACTGTCTTTTGCCTTGAGTTGCTGGCTGCAAAATAGTTCTTATATGTTCATTTGATTAACTGCGCTTCCTGTAAATTAAACAGAATTACTAGATTAAGGTCTTACCTTGAAAATTTGGAGGAAAATATATTATCTGTTCAAGTTTGATAAGCATTACTTCCTGATTCCTTAATAATAATGCTAGTTTTAAAAAGAGTAGAAAAATATTGAATGCTGAAATTGACTTAGAGGTTAAGAGAATAGTAGGGCAAAGATGCTCCATAATGGACTTTGGAAGTTTGGGAAATAATCAAACAACAAGATTTGTGAATGTACTCACCTCTGAATGTTTGACAACACACATTTTCTTGTGACTGTGAAGAGTTACTGACATTCAGCAGTATCCTTCAACCTTCGTTCATCTCGCACATTATCTCCCTCTCCAACACAGGTTATTTTCTAGTCTTGATAAACCATATTTTGGACTACAGTATCTCTTGCCATTAGGGGGCTCTAGATCCACAGGATCAAACTAAATGATTTTCACTCCGTATGAAGCCAGGACCAGTCAGCTTACCTGAAAGCTCTCTTTTTACCAAATCCCACCAAGGAGCTCCACTATTATCAGTTACATGAGTACATCATATCACATATATGGAAAAAGCTCTTTGGTTTATCTTTCAGTTTGATACAAACAGCAACTCTGGAATTCATTTCCAAGCTATGACTTCTGAAATCAATTGTGTATATGATGACCTGATTCTACACACCAAAATATCCTTCAATATTTTCTTTTCACATCATATGTCCTCCGTAAGTCCCTATATCAAGCACTATATCATTTGGATAGTGCAATAGGAGCATTATAGTAATTGCAAGTCTACAGTCAGGGGCCTATTTTGGATTTCAGAGTACTAATCTGAACTCTGTTCAGTTGGAGTTTTGGCAGTGGCACACCACAAGTCATGCCAACTATGGGAATGCCCTAACCCTCACTGACAGCCTTGATTACCTTCCTTTTAGGCAGTCCACCTGCACAAAATAAAAACAAAACAAAGCTGGGGGACAACAAGAACATCACATAGGGTCACAAACCCAGATACTTGCAGTAAATCATAGGCTTACAAATGCTAATAAAGCTAGAAATAATGAATGCCACTGATAGTAGGTCTTGACATGAAAAAAATGGGGATTTTTAATGGTTTTTAGAACACATAAGTATCACTTTAGAAAGTAACACAAACTTATTCTCATGACGCAGGTGGTGGTAGCAACTACCGCAGTAAGGATGTCAGATTTGTCTAGTTTATGTCAGGGTCCCATAAAAAGATGGCCCTTTGACACAGATGATGAAGAAGGATCTGACCTTGAGAAGATTACATCCATGAGAGGAGAATGAGTTTCTTGCCAAGAAGTTCACTTGGTGAATAGTTTACCAAATATTCTCACCATACTCTTAGACTTAAAAAAAAAAAAATCCAGAAAATTACTATTTTTGCACTGAATGAAACTCCAGGAATACAAGCAGGTCAAGATATTTCAGTTATATATTTAAATAGATAATGTATTGCAATAGGAACTTTGAAGAAAATGCTCCTGCTTAAATCTGGACAGGTGGACAGTGAGGTGGACTGAGAAATGGCTGGATGGCAGAGCTCAGAAGGTAGAGATAAATGGGTCTGAGTCTAGTTGGAGGCCTGTGGCCAGTGGTGTCCCCCAGGAATCAGTGCTTGGCCTGGTGCTGTTCAACTGGTTCATCAATGACTTGAACGAGGGCACAGAGTGCACCCTGAGCAAGTCTGCAGATGACACCAAACTGAGTGGAGTGGCCGACACTCTAGAGGGCTGTGCTGCCATTCAGAGGGACCTGGACAGGATGGAGAGTTGGGCGGATAGGAACCTCATGAGGTTCAACAAGGACAAGTGCAGGGTCCTGCACTTGGGGAGGATCTGCTGGAAAGCAGCTCTGCAGAGAGGGATTTGGGAGTCCTGGTTGACAACAGGTTAACCATGAGTCAGCARTGTGCCCTCGTGGCCAAGAAGGCCAATGGGATCCTGGCCTGCATCAGGAGGAGCGTTGCCAGCAGGTGGAGGGTGGGGATCCTGCCCCTCTTCTCAGCTCTGAGGCCGCGCCTGGAGTTTTGGGTGCAGTTCTGGGCTCCCCAGTACAGGAGGGACGTGGAATTCCTAGAGAGGGTCCAGTAGAGCAATGAAGATGATTAAGGGACTACAGCATCCATATTATGGAGAAGACTAAGTGAGCTGGGCCTCTTGAGACTAGAGAAGACTGAGAGGGGATCTGATCAAAATGTATAGGTACCTGAGGGGAGAATGTAGGGAAGATGGGGCCAAACTCTTCTCGGTGGTGGCCAGTGATAGGACAAGGGATAATGGGTGCAATTGAAACACAGGAAGTTCCATGTCCGTGTGGGGAAGAACTTCTTTCTTGTGAGAGAAAGAATCCTGGAACAGGCAGCCAGAGAGGTTGTGGAGTCCCCTTCTCTGGAGATCTTCCAAACTCGCCTGGATGCCACCCTGTGCCATGTACTCTAGGGGTCCCTGCTTGGACTAGACGATCTCTGGAGATCCCTATCAACCTCTATCATTCTGTGATTCTGTGAGATCTCTCTGTAAATTATGGAAAACTATTTCAGTTTTTGTCTTTTCCTTTCCATCCCTTTCTTCTCTGGGAAAATAATAATAATAATAATAATAATAATAATAATAATAATAATAATAATAATAATAATAATGCAAAGGTAAAGCAAATGTTTTCCACCAGAAATCATTTACAGATAAACATTGCAGATAAATTCTCTTGCTTCCAAAAAGTTAGTTTTCCATTAAAGGAAATTTTGAATTACTTTGGTTAACAAGTTTCACTATAAAAGACATGTTAAGCTCTTGCTGAGAAAGGGAAAGAGTAAGAAAGAACCATGTCATGGCTTATTTTGTCTTTATTAAAACTCACATGTAATTATTTTTCATTATGGAAAGACAGGCTCAGGCATAATTCTGTCTGTTGCTATTCCACATCTTTTATTGATGGATTCCACCAAATTCTGATGATTCACTCAATTTATCCCAGCATTCTAAGAAAAGATATGTTCAAATGGCATGAAAAAGCAAATGGATGTCAGACTTATGCTGACAGTATATGTTAAGAGAAATTTTCTTAACTATTTTGTCTCTATTTTTAGTTATAAAATATACACATATTTATTCCTGAATCAGGAATTCAAGCCATAGATTGTTTTCTGCTAAAGTACTGTGATAAAGTACTAATGAACCACATTATCTGTCGTGTGTTATTTGTGCAACATAATGGTTTTTAATGCTATTCGTATTGAGCTCTTTGCTAATTCATTCAAATAATCCAAAAATTCTTTAGTACCCTCAAAAGATACAACTTTGTTGTTAATGAGAGTCATTCACTTAAACTAAAGAAATGTTTATGTTAGCATAAGACATTAACTATCTCTCTAAGAAAATTCAGGAATCAATATTCAAACTCCTTGTTTTAACAGTTGATGAAGATCTTAAGTCAAATCATTAACCTTTCCGTAACAAAACAAAACAAAACAAAACAAAACAAAAACAACAACAAACAAAGGGAATGATTCTTTACCATATATGTTAAGTATAGAGAAAACCATGAGAAAGCAAGTAAAGTCTATCAGCAGAAAGAGACACAGCTATTTCTATATGGAATTATAATTTACACTGGATGTCACTTGTAATACTTGTAACTTTGAAATCACAATTCTAATTTGCTTGGGCAAATTTGTCCCAGTGCGACAGCAAATCCTTTCCTTACCATAGATTATAGTCTAAAAGAAAATACATTTTAAATGCTGGTCATAGTTTACTAAGTCATATTAAATAATCTGGTGTAATGAATCTCTATTGTGTTATATTTCAGAGGCTGGCTTGTCCTTGGTTAAATAATACCCTTGTAAAATTGCAAGCCAAAACCAAACTATTTTTCCCTTAACCAAACAGAGATAGCCCTGTGATTTGAGAAAATTACAGTTCCTTGCTTAGTATGTATTGTACATGCCCTACAGCCTTCCCTAACCAGTAGCTCCCAATTTCATTTAAATTGTAATGATTTCCTTTAAGGACAATTACATTGCCTAAGAGCAATGCGTGCATAATAACATTGCTTTGGCATGGTTCAGTATAGAATGAGAGTAATAACTGTTTATTAATATGATAATTAACTGTTAATGCTTAGCAACCTAATCATGTCTGTTAAATAACTTACTTTTTTGAGCCAAATACTAGCAAAAAAAATTCTATTAAAATAATAAAAAGCTACGAATATCACAGTAAAGTCACAATTACAGTTTAAAATGCAGGATTCCAACTTCATTTACACTGAACAGATTCTGGAATTCTGCATACTGTGAATAAAAGTGGCTATAAGGCTTTCCTTGCCTTTGCTTGTAAATGGCTTGCTGTTAGAACTTGGGACTTATTTCATTGAATTCTGACTGTGTGAGCGAGCTGTGAATATCTTACAATACGAAGCAAATGAATAAAATTTGTGTAACATATATGATTATTAGAAATCTGTTTTCAGAGAGAGTTGCACCAAGTTTTACCAATGATGATTTTACAGATTTATATTACTACTTTTTCATACTTTGATCCAGTACCTACAATTGTGTCGATACTGAATAAGACAGACAAATACAGCCCTGGCAAGGTCTGGGATGAGGAGCAATAAGATTTCAATACCAGACCTTTGTAGTCTAAAAGAGAAAAACAAGAATGATCAGAAGACTAGCAGGAAAGAAGAAAACATGGAGGGGAACATAACAATCCTCAAGTCAGAAGTAAAGTCGAAAGAAAGATCTCCATATCCTCAGTGAATTCAATGTGAAAATTAGGCTTAAAAGAAAGCAAAAATATTGAGGAAAGGCAATTGTACATATTCCTAATGGAAAAAATAGCAAACCTATGTAATATCTCCTAGGGAGACTGTAGAGTTTGCATCATTATTAGCCTCGAATCTAGCTAAACGCTTCTCAAGGATTAGATGGGCTGAGCTGACTATGAAGCAAGTGAATGGCTCAGTTGCCTGTTGTAGACTGTCCCAGCCCTGTGACTCTTTGGTAGGTCTTTTCTAAACAGGCATATTAAAGTATTGGATGGAATTTCAAAAGTTCCTATTTTTATGTATTGACCTACATATTGCTTTAATTAAACTGGGCAACTATTCTATCAGAGCATTAAAGGACTTTAAAGGATCTGCAACTTGTACAGCAAGAATCACATTTTCAACTCTCTGGTTGTTAACTTCTTATGGATTTTTTATTACTATTTCTTGGCCATACAATGCTTACAAAACCTTGCAGTTCCTCCTATCTCTATTCTATAGGCTTTGGAAGAAAAACTCAAGAACTCTGGTTGACCAAGAAGTCAAGATCACCTAGAAAATCAGTAGCAAAGATAAGAAAGAAAGCAGGTTTCCAGAGCAAGTGACATCTTATGATATCTATACTCTTTCCTAGGTCCCTTTATAAGAAGGATTTTTTTTTAATAAACAGCATTTGGTCAATATGGAAATGGAAATCTTTCATCTTGTTTTGTTTCCTGCAGCAACATATTTTGCTCCATTACTGAGAACTATTATTTTCCACATATTTGGCCTCACACTAAACCCAAGTCCAGACAGAATTTTATGTTATAGCTGCTGGTATTTTTGAGATCTGGACTATAATAAAAAACAGTATGGATTTGGGGGAATTTCTGCCTCTCCTCCTTTTTCTAGTTACCATTTAAAAAAAAAAAAAAAGAATTTATGTAATCCTTTCAGTCTCCTTTGGGTGGTACTTTCATAGACTTGAAACTGCTTTTATAATCTACCTCCTACCAGCTTCAACATCATAACCTGCAATTCCCTTCCTCTATATGAAGTACACAACTGGACTTAAAATTGCAAATAATTCTCCCAGTGGTATCCAGATATATGCCACTGAAGGTTTTAATCAACAACAACATCAACAATTTGATTTTAGTTTTGTTCTGGAGCTAAAACCAAGTGTCATTTACAGGATACAGTATCATAATAGCCAATGTTAGATAGACTTACTCAGCTAGCAGACTTCTTCCATAGGAATTAATTGGCCTGGCAAGGTTAATATACAAAGTATATGTTGGAGAAAATTAAGAATAGATAATGCAAGGATCAGTTCAAAATGTGCTATAATGATCTAGAAATGTAATAACTTCAGTAACACAAGATCAAACTCTACAATACAGATGATGCAAAAGCTGAAAATTAAAACATATTTTAAAAATGGTCATTTGAATCACAAAGATAATGATGGGCAAACCGGTTGACACAAAGGGTATCCTCAAATGTCTTATTAGTCCTACTTTAAGAGAGAGTTTCATTTGTAATAATTGAAGGAAATAAAAAGGAGCACTGAAATATGTGATCTTTCATTACAGCTGGAATAAATCAAATATAAAATGGAATGGCGTTAACAGTATCACTCTGTATTCTCCACAGTAGGGAACCTCATCCATCTCTTGGAAGAGAAATGGATTCCTGGCAAACTAAACTGGTTGAAAGTGTTCTGATTTCTTTCAGCTAGCTATATCATGGGTGATTCATTTGTTGCATTAGGACCTATTAATACAAAATTTAAGACCCCTGTCTTTTTACTTCTTCTCTAGTTCAGATTTAGAAATTTTGCTGCAGTGAGGTCAATTAAAACCTATATTATTACAAAGCTGCTGAAGTAAAGGACTCTTATTTTCCTATAATTCACTCATGGCTTATGCACACAGAGTAGGCAATGAACTAGAACTTGCAATAAAATCAGAAGTTTCACTAGACTCATGTCATGTCAGTTCTAGAAAAACAAGCATGTCTAAATGTGTTTAGTATGTATGTATGTGTATATATGTATTTAAACATATATGTATGTGTATACACATAATATAAATAACATATAGTATAACATAACATACAAATTACAATATATGTTTGAGTTTTTATCCCTTAACTGTACAAGAAGAAATAATTCCATTGTACTTATTTCCCTTCAGTTTTCTGCTATGCAAATAGAAAGGAAGAATATAATTGTAGAAAACAATGTAAAGCTGTCCCTAACAGCATGGCTTGTTACAGGCTTAAGTATCTTCACAGACTCATTAGCAATGACTAGAGATTGGTGTGAGAAAGATGATCTACAAAACTTTCATGTGTGTCAAGGAGCTGTGTAAACATAGTTGATAGAAGACACTCCATACATATCTCTGGATACATATGTCTCTCTTCAGAAATTAGATAACCATATTCATTTAAGATAAAGCCTAGGCCCATTTCTGAAAGACATGAAACTTAACTGAGTAGACATATTCCTTAAACAATAAATAAGAGCAATGCTTTCTGCGTATATACAGTGTCATAATGGCTAAGTATCCATGCCCAATGCTGTAAGACTTGCATTTGTTCTGCAACTCTCCCTGAGGAAATTTGTGTCTACATTTTATTGAACAGTCTTGGTAAGTGGCTTTTGTTTGAAGCTGGATCACCATATGAAATGTGATATTTATGGTGGCAGGGGAACAACAGGAGAAAAGATGAACTCAGCAGTCTGATTTTCAGAGCATCCTTCTTGGATGTGGAGGAACTTGATTTCTGGCCTTGTTTACTTCTGCTCTTCTGCTCTAGTTATTGTACAATGTAAAAATATACAAATAGTTCAGGGCCAAAACATTAGAAGTATCTTTCTTTTTATCAGCAGGGTGTCCTGGCCACTTGGTTGCAAGTTGAGTTTCTTAAACCTATCTGGCCCCAGCAATCTCATGTTTCTTTCTGCAGTCAGTCCTGATTCAACAGTAACATCAGGAAACATCTGTGACAATGCAAGCTGCTCTTTTTAGTAGACTCATCCTCTTAGTGTGCTTTAAGAATGTTCCAAACATGTCTGTAGGACCAGGCCCCTCTGAGGGATCGAGGGGAGTGTGGATGACTAACAGTCTCCTACCATCATCATCATCATTAGTGTTGGTCACCTCACTTTTCAGGAAAGTTTTCTGTGCATGTGCAGGCACCCAGAAAACTTTACAATCCTAAAGGTGGAGGTTTAACAGCAGTAAGGTGTTAAATTAAATACTGTTTCGTGAGCTTTCTGGAAACATTTCCACATACATGTTCTTCTGGTGCTCACTCTTCCTAATTTGAACTACATCAGTAGTTTCTTAATCTAGGTCCACAAAATAAGTCATCCAAATTGGACTCTTGCATCCAGCAATCACATTCTACAAAATTTTTTGCCTGGTAAAAGTACAGAAAAAGATTTGATTGTATTATCTACAGATCATTGGCTATGTAATTTTTGTAATTTGTCTGTAAAGCACCAGTGGGGTGATATAAGTAAGAAGAAAGGAAAAATGAAAATCTCTCATTAGTTCATATAATTCTCTCCACATTATCTTGTATCATTAAAAATATTTTCTTCTATCTCAGCATATTTTTTTCTCTAAAAATTAGTAAAGTGGAGAAAAGTTGTTCTGTCATATGTCAGCCTCTTTGACAGACTCTGGTTCACTTTCATTTAGTGAAAGACGTTGCACCTTACACATTATGCAAGATCGTGTTCTCTCTTAGTGTTATGTTATTGTTATTTACTGTATGGTGCCTGTATACAGCAATTTGTGGAGTATGAAAGGCAAGCCTGCTTGACACTCATCAGCTTAAAATAATATCATACACATAAAATAGTATTATCATACACATGATTTAATACTCAACCACAAAAAGATCTAAAAGTCCTAGTATGAAAAGGAGAAATAAATCATAGCTTAAATGCTTATTTATTTTTCTCATTGTGCTTTTGTCTTGACAAAAGGTGATTGTTTTTTACACGGATGTATACACAAACATGATTAAAATTGTTGATAAATTTTAAAAGTAAAGCAATAAAAACATTGCTAAGGAGACTACTGCAATGTCATCTAGAGAGACTGGAAAACGGGGTAATTGGTCATGGGAAGAGCAATAGAAGTAAAAGACATCTGGAAACTAAAGAATCCAAGAACGGCTAACGGCAAGAGAAGGTAAAATTAAATTAAGGCTCACAAAGTAATTTCGATTTGGGGAATGCTTTTTTCATGTGTACATACAAAATACAAATATATGTATGTGTTTGGGTATATGTGTGTATTTGAGTTCCATGGATGCATCAAGTAATACTGTTCTAATATCCTCACTGTTTTCAGGCTGATGAAGAATTTTAGAACAAAAAAAAAAAAGGTTAGAAAGAAGAAAAATAACCCAGATAGACAGAATAATAAGGAACTATAGAACACTGAAAAAGAAAAGAAAAAAAAAAAGATTTAATAGAAGAGTTATTTCTGGTCTACAAAATAACTAAGCAGATTGTAAAAAAAATCCTTTTATAAACAAAAATATTCACAATAATGTATGGCTGTAATCAAAATCTTGAGGCATTTAAAAAAATGCTCACAGTATCTCATTGAAGTAATTTTCGATCATTATTACAAATTAGTCCTCAGCTCTTTTTTTAAAAAAATGATATCATAGGTAAGTGTGTGGAGCAATTGTCTCTACACAGCTGAAATTGACTTTATAATCAATCAATGTCACATTTGAGCCATAAATATTTGTACAATGTCAGAGCTGTGAAATGATGTCACAGCAGCACATTAGCATTATGCAACGCTAAAGATAGACTTTACAGAACCATTTTATACTGTTTTCTCTTCCTGACCCACCCATAAACAACATAGCCATTTTGGGGTAGCAGTAAATATGATATCTTCAAATAAGTTAATCACATTAGCCTTGCTTAAAATCAGTAAAAAGTTATGCACCTTAAAAGCTCCTTTTTTCTCTATTATTTATAAAAGGAGCCTAAAAGGGTTTCATCAGATGTAATCATCTACACCGCAGATATCTAAAGCTAAGTGAGAAACATTTCCCTAATACATAATACATTTTAAATCTTTTTTTTTTCCTGTACAAAATCCTTCCTGTCCAGAAGTACAGCTAATGCTACTGTGAGCCCTGCTCACTCTTCTTGCTTCAAATCTCCCAAAATTCTGCCAAAAAAAGAATAAAATATTCCAAATATATGTACACAGAATTGTCTTTAACATTTTGGATTTCTGTCAAAACACTACTGTCTTTAAGGTAAAATTTTTCTGAAGGGAATTAATTATTCATCCTCTCAGAAAATATTAGGATAAGAAAGAGCAGTTTATGTCACTTAACTTTAGACACCTAAAGTTAGAGATATAAGCCTGAGCTTATAACCTTTAGTTCCCTTGACAGTTACTGAGAAGAAATTGGCAGTTCCAAAGGGCAATTCATCTGACCTATCCTGGATACTGATCTTAAGATAGGATGAATCACTCCCTTGAGGTGCCTATTTCTCTTCATTGACTATAAGAAAAGAGTAGGATGAGTTAGAGAAATTTAATTTTTGATGTCTAAACTAGAATTAATCCCACCCTGAGAAGAAAAATGTTAGGTTACTTTATACCAAAAGTTCTTAAAGGTATAATAGATGTCAAAAAGAACTCTCCTATAAAAAAGGTAGTAAAGCTAAATTTGGAGATTTTCTTCCTAGTGTACTAGGCTGAATTTTGGTACAGATTAACCAGCTACTCAAGAAAACTCAGAAAATAAAATTGTAAGCAGTGAGAACTTTCTGGTTGTATCAAACACAGAAACACAGAAGAAAATACCTGTTCAAAATAGTCATGTATTCCACAAATGACAAGAGTCATTTTTAGAAGTCCAGACATTAAAAACAAAATGAAAATTAAAAAGAAAGGGGGTGGGGAAAGAGCATTTTTTAATATAATACATTAATCTTTCTGGATACTGCCATCAGTATTGATACAAATAAATAAAGGCTGATCCCCTATATGGAGGAGATTTACCGATAAGAGTTGCAAGCTTTCAGCCAAATGAAGAACCTGGCCTACAGTGAATGCATGTTTGGAAATCAAGGTTAGGTGAATTAAAATGGGAGGTTTGGAAGAAAGTTGGTTTTAATAAAAGAGGAATAATGATTTCTTGCTCAATTACTTTGCAAGAACTAGCTTATTACATATAACTAAATATACGCTTAAAGATTGTAATTTAAATTGTTCTGAAGATACAGCACTTTCTCTGAAAGTAGGGAAATTTATTTTGCTATACCTTGAATTTTCCTTTCTTAAACTTGCCAAATGGAGTGTGAAATGATTTAAATGGTTTTGCCATTTTTTGTCATATTAGCATAAAATCTAAATGTCATATTTTCTTAGAAACCTCAAACCAAAGAAAGGCATTAAAAGTTTTAACCATAAAAAAAAAAAACCAAACCCAACATGCAACATCTGTAATGAGGAGTGCTCTGCGGAGGGAAAAAAAAAAAGAAATTTAAAATTATATATCTATGTGTTTTGCAATTACATAGTTTCATAAAAGTGCATGACATTTTTTCAGAGCAAAAGTACAGAAAATCATAGCTGTCCTGAAGTAAACAAAGTCCAAAAAGATGCAGCAGAGTCATGGTTTCTGGTTCTGTGAAAACTGAAACATAATATGCATGATATTTTATCAAAAAGAAAGATAGGATTTCCATGATTTGAAGGGACACAGCATGCTGACATTTCCTCCCAAACCTTTTTTCCAAAATGGAGAAGTTACATGAGTAGCACTCCAATGGGAGAGCATTGAGATACCAGCAAAGATCGAGCGTGCTGTTCAAAGTAACACCAAGTGAAATTCAAAAGTAGGATCATAACAAAACTTCAACTTAACTCAAAACTTTAATATCTGTTTTTAAAGTACATTTGAATATCATTAGAATCATGATACAATGCAGTACCAAAAACCTGTAGGGCAAAGATTTTATTTCATAAAGGTCTGCCTTTACAAGCTCTAGCAGATACATAATTTATACTGTAAAAAGGCCTTTGAAATACCAGTAAAGCATCCTGTAGACCTCGATGAGATAGGAACAGCACTTTTTTTTCCCCAGCTAAATTAATTCATCTAAAGATTTATTTTCACATCCTGATAGACATAACTTCGACAGCAAAAATTTGCCTGGTGCATATGGTCTGAGACATTGACAAAAGGAAAAGGTTGAATCACCATCTTGAATACATGGGATAAAGGAAAGCCAGCATTATACTATGACTCTGGGTTTGGACCACCATACAGACAGTGGTATTATCCACATTAAGAGAGAGAAAATAGGATGATTTTGGAACACATGATTAAAGATTCACTTTTTTCTTTTTTTTTTTTTCCTGAATTTATCAAAAGTTTTATCAATGCTAACTAAATGAGACTAGGAGTAGAGTTTTCTGTAACCATAATCCTGTTTCCTAATTGTCCTTTTTAAGCCTCCATAAGGTACATTAGTAGGAGAATGTCAAGCCAGATAAGCCACAGGTCTGATATTTTAATGATCCAGCATGGAAGTCATTAGAGACATGATCTAAAAAGTAGTATGGAACATAGAAATAAAAAGGAGAACAATGGAATATTATAAAGGATTATTTGGAAAATATTTTCACATTAGATAATGTGTTTTTTTATTTGGAACCTAGTACTTATAGAGGTGAGCCTAGCCAGGAATATTTAGTTAACTGAAAACACATGTTTGTATGCACAACTTGCATTTTTTTATTTATTTAATAAAATAATTCATCAACCTAAAATTTTCATATTATGGACATCACAGCGTTCACAAATCCTTCTCCTCCTTTTTACCATTTAGCTGTATTCAAAAAAATGATCCGTGGGCTTTCACAGAGGATAAGCACACGAAGGTCGTATATTCAGACTCTACACCTGGCTGAGCTACTCAGCAGAAATGCAGCTGGGCTGTGGAAACCAATTCCACTAAATTCAGCAGGTGCACCCTGAAGTAAGTTGCCAGGAACTACTTATTTTACTCAAGCCAGTTCCTTTAATTCCATCCTTTCCTGTGCACTGCTCATTCAAACAGGCCTCACAAACAAGCTTCTATAATGGAGAAGACTTAATGAGGAAAATGAAGCCAATGTTCTGGATTAATGCCTTCCAAAGTCACAGACTGTTAGGTAGGTGCCCAGAACAATTTTCAGACAAGTTATCTAACCATCAAAAGGTCCTTAGTATCTGGGAAATGACCTCAAGCATGATTTTATTAATGCTTGCCATTATCCTGTTGCTAGCATGTTCAGTTTTTGAAGAGAAAGTTGCTGCCAATCAGCTTTAAAATAAGCCTAAAAATCTCCCTACTTACATGAATATCATTTAAACTGCTTAAAATATTTGATGCCAGGTTTTAATTATGGAATTAGAGAAATATTGGATGGTGATGCATCAGTAAGCATAGGACACAAAACAATTTAGCGTTTGTTAACATAAATGCTGGGATACGTTATTAGATGTAAAAATCCAGGGTAAGTGTTTAAGAAAGAATAATTTAAAGAATATATTTTGCTTAAATAATATATCTTGCAAAATATAACACACTTCTTATGATCACTGTAGAGGAAATAATTCTCTAAAGGAATTTGAAAAAATGCAAGCTTCTGATGAAAGTGTTGCTGACCCTCAAGAAAATGTGAACATGAGGACAGGATAGAAAAAAAAGTAAGGAGAAGAGTTAAAAAAAAAAGGAAGGGAATGAATTGGGTATGAAGGTTAGAGCAGAAAATCGGGGGCAATTAGTCTGGAACACTGCAGAGAGGCCATTGTTCCTGGCTATGATGTTTGCTGAGATTGCAAATCACATATTTATTTATTTCTGCTGACTAGCCTTCTAAGTAATAAAGTACTGCAAGGGCACCGACCAAGAACAGTAACATAATTCATCCCAAATTAAGTCACAGCAACCAGTTTATAGATAAATGGATAAAGAGTTACATTTTCTCCTGGCATAAATTGGTGTAACGTCACTGGAGTCAATGGAATTGTGTCACGTTACAGCAGCAGAGAATTTGTTCTACAACACAAGTAACCGTTTTGGCAGTTATGTCCCATTTTCAGTAATATCAAAGCTACAGAAAAATCCCATTTGCAGCTTCTTGTTGATCTGTCTTAATAGTTCTGTCTAACAGCTGGAAGGGTCCCCCAAGAATTAAAAAAAGAGAAAGCAATTTCACTGCTAGTGACATCCAAAGACAAAAGGTATGGAATGAAATTTTGACATTGCTTATACCTAGCAATTTCACTGAACTCAAAACACGATTTTATGGGGAAAAAAAAATCTTTCCAGCAATTCTTTATATTTAAATATCTGAATATTTGCAAAATAATTAATAGAAAAGCTGAATAAATACAGATTCTTTGATTCCTTCAGTCTTTATATTTCCTCTACACAGATTTTAAAAAATAAAGGCAGAAGCTGGGACAACTTAGCCAGATTGAACATTTAAATAGCTTCACTCCTTAATGAAATTTTCACATTGCATATTCTTCAGGCTATTAGAAATTATATTGCAACTTACAGCAATGATAATTATTGATTTCATTAAAAAAAAAAAAAAACAGATTTTTACAGAAATCCCCAAATGCTCCATAAATTAATTGAATCATTTTCTGCAGACATATTGCAATTATTTCTTGCTCATTTCTTTTGTTTTTCTTCTTTTCTTGTCTTTTCTTTGTTGTTGTTCATTCTGATGTGTTTCAGGTGAAGAAAAAAACTTAATTTCTTTGAGAAGACAGATGGAACTAAGAGCAGCATAAGTCTTACTAAGAATATGCCTTCTATTCTAAAATGTTTCTGTATTTTTAATTTATCTTTCTGACAGTTCCTAGATGCCAACAGGAAAACAAAACTGGCTTTTACCAGAAGGGAAAGCTTTGTTTGTGAATATGTTAGTCATCTCATAAACAGTGATATCTATGTCCTCATGATAATTCAACAAGTTACATGGACTTCTGGAAGTCTCAAATCCCACTCTATCTCTTTAAATTTCTTCTTCAAACTGCTTAAAATGGACATAAAATAGGAAGAGCACATAAAGTCCTAAAATGAGATTGTCCATAATCTACTAAGTAACACTAACCATAGGACAACAGGCTTATATGAGAGGCTTACAGAAGATGGAAGCCTTGAGAGTAAATGTAGTGTACTTTATGTAAAGAAGTCCTGACAAACTGCTAAGTCCTGTATAGGTGATCTGCAATAAGCATACTGTGCTGGAAGACCCTGAGGAGGACACTGGGATGCAGGGATGGCATTACTAGCATACTAAACTACAGAGAAGGTGATTTATACAGCAATCTCTGACACTGTGGCTTCACTGTGCTACTCAGACTGCCCTACCTGCATCTGCAAGCACCTGAAGACCCTCTGCTGCCTGCAGAGAGATCCCAAGGTGCCACCAAACTGCTTTGTGTCAAGGTCCTGACAAGGCTGCTCATCAGTTCTCACTAGGGACTTCCAGTAGAGTCAATTTTTTTTGTGTGTTAGAACAGTATCATCCAAAGGGCATATCTATTTTATCTATTCTCTCAGTAGTCTCCTAAGATAGAGAAACTGAGGTCTGAATCCTGAAATTCAACACATTCCTGCACATGCCCTATTGCCATATTGAGTGGCTAGGCCTATCCTGGAGGCCTTCTTGTTGCTTGTTTTTTATTTGTTAGCTTTTGGGTGGCTGATCACAAAAGCAGTGTTTCAGACTCTTTCTTATATCAGAGGATTCCTTCATCAGAGGAATAATTATCTCTTCTCAAGCAAGGTGTTGAGGTCCTATTCCCCTAGCATTTCCAAGAGCTTGACTAATTCATGTAGTTCCACATTCAGCTTGCAAGTTTCTGAGAGTTTTATTCTCAGACATCTTGCTTTCCCCATTCACTGCAAATGGAGAAAATATAATTTGGCTACCGAGCTCTCAGGAACTAGGTAATACTGTATTTAAATTCTTCTCTGGTTCCAATCAATCTCCCTGATGATCTTGGAAAGAAAGAAATCTTGCTGCATTTATATCCTGCAGAGCATATGAATTTCAGCACATAACTATACTATAATTATAGTTAGGTACCTTAGAGAAGCCGATTCAAGGTATTATCCATTGCTAACAGCCTCACATCCACATGGAGATGTAAGTGAAATGTCACAGATGTGCAGAATATGCTACCTCTTTAGCAGTGACCAGTACATAAGTCTTGTAAACATTAGCATATTTCATTTCCAGTTCTTCTCTAGGTAATAACGTTTTTCAAAGTATTTAACTAGTGAAAAATAACAGTGAAGTTTCACCAGGAATGTAATTTTGCAACAGCAGTATCAAAACAACAAACAACATCATTTACCTGTCATTTGTTAATATCAAAGAATCCAAATTCCTTTATAAACAATGGAATCAGTTCAGCTACTAATGAAATACAATCACCCAGAGATTAAATGAAACAGACTTTCTGCTTTTATAAACATTGCCTAATGGTTCAGCACTGTGGAGGAAAAGGGTATCACAGACAGGACAAACAGTCTGCATCTTATTTTCATTACCTTTGCTTTTAACCTCCCTTAATACAGCAAAATATTTTGTAAAGTTTTAGGGTGCTCCATTGCCACAATTTCAGTGAAGAGAAAGGCATAAGTAGGCCCTGAATGCACCAAAATGTGTAAGCGAAATGACTTTCAAAACCACTGATCACTAACTGTTTCATGTTAAGACTTGCTTGATGAGCCACTTATTTAGGTAGGGACACTGGGTTATTAACAGAGGTGTATGCAAGGAGAGAAAAGGAAGTCTCGCAATGAAGGGTTTAAGATGTCAATAAAGCATGTTTACTGCAGTAGCATTAGGCAGTTAACTGTGATTCATGGTTTTAAAAGCAGAAGTCATATAGCTTGCTAATTACAACAACAGCTGCAAAATTAAAGAATTCTTCAACTATTTATGAGGTATGAAAACAAAAAGTGGAGACAAAACATTAGAACATTTGAGATTTAATAGTTAAAAGATTTTCTACTAAAACAGTGTCAGCTGAGTCCAGCAGAGTCTCACCAAAGGGACTTTAGAAATATCCTTGTTTTTTCTTGCTCAATACCTACCTGTGTTGCATTATAACTTTAGATGCTGCTGGTCCTCCAATTGATTGTTTAGCACACTGGCTGGGTGCTTGCGGTTTGAAAGATCTCAACTGGATATTGTGAATTGAATTCTCATATTCCTGCAGAAGGTTTGACTCAATGAAATAGCAGAATGACCAAGCCATAAACTATGAACCTCTGAATTCATCCAAACAGTAGCTCCTTACCCCATCTTTCTTGAGGGTGTCACAGAAAAAATTGGTCGTGAATCATGCAACAATTCCTGGTGGACCATAGCCAAGTCTACTCCCTCCTACTTTCTTTTTTGAAATTACATGCTTTTCTTCCATTGCCTTACACAGGTGCACTGTTTTGACCAAAACACAGCATATTGCATAATCTAGATAAACAGTCAGTTCTGCAATGGGATAAATGCATTTGGTCATGCCCTTACAAACATGTCTTTCCTTTTATATCTTCAATGGTTAAATATTGGAAGATGAGGTGAAGGGTCCCTTTATCAGACCTCCTTTTTTACTTCTGTCCAGTTCTTTTCTGCACAACTGCCAGCCTGAAAGGAAATCCATATTGAATACACAAACGTTAATGGAGATGTAGTGGAGAACTTGCCACTGAATAGTGTTTTTTAGCTAATAAGGTTAGATTGCTAATAGGAAGATTGTTAGAAAGCTAATGATGGTAATAATAGTTTTGGCAAGAAAAGCAGGGAACTGTGRAGGAGAATGTGACAGCTTCTTGTGTCATATTCACTTTTTAAAGTACCGTTTTGATGTTCATGAAGCAAGTGCTGTTAGGCAGAAAAAAGATTGCACTTCAGAGCTGGATGAACTAGTAATAACTACAGAACCAGATGATGAAAAGGCCTGTAAGATTCTACGTGTCTCTCATCCCAGCTCTGCATTCTCCAGAGAGTTTAGAAGCTTGCAGCCAATGTCTTTTGGAAACCTGTCACCTTCACTTGCTATTGATCAGCAGCTACCAACTGTTGTGCTGGAGGTTCAACTCACTAGCAACAAAGTGTTGTCAGCGCCAAGAGTGTTGCACAACCATGCACAGAGCCTTTGATGACTAAAGTAAAGAGGGAGAGATCTTTGAGTAAGGTCAGAAATTACGTAGTGGTAGCATGTTTTCATGTTATCTGCAAAAGCTTCACCATGGCTCACTTGACAGAGGTGAGAGACTTCTCTAAAATACTGAAAAAAATCATAAGGGATATCTTGTTTTTCAATGTAGAAGAAAGAAACTTATTTTTCTTATTTTTATATTCATTTTTATCAAGCTGAACTTGCACTATTTTACTTACTTTTTATGTAATAATACATGAAACTTCTTCATGAAAGAAATTTTATAGATATATATAATCAAAGTGGACTTTATAAAGTATAAAAAATTGAAAAGTATAATAATTTCTCTGAAAAAAATATTCTGAGATAAGTATAAAATAAAAAAGCTTAAATATGGGGGAAAAAAGACTTAAACTCATGAAAAATTTGATGCTTAGAAACCACCAACGGGCATACATGCACAACCAATTCATTTTACAACCTAGTGAACCCGTGGACTTTCTGCCTAACTACTTTCCTGGAAACCTGAGGGCTTAAGACTCTGTAGAATACTCCCTCCTGAATTTCAGGGTCCAAAGCTTGGGTACAAGAAACCATTATTTTTGCAGTACTCAGTGGAGGGAAAAGCCCTGCGCAGGTTGCACTGCGAAGGCCGACTAGGACTGCTGAGCCATGCTAACTGAAGTCTGATTGCAACAGTCTGCCTGTAGTTTGAATAGTCATGTCTGCATCTACCAGTTCTTCTCTGCAACCACAGAGCTCATGGCAACACACTATTCAGCCCTCTGGGGCTGAAAAATTTTGAAAAGTTGCAGTTGAAAAGTCCTTTGGAGACCATTGCTTGTCATGCTCGGGCAGAAGAAATCCTACCTTGAGCCATCAGACCTGTTTCCTTGAGGAAGCTGTTACACACTGCCTCGTCTCAAAGCGTGGCAAGGAAGGGGTTGGATAAAAAAAGGTGTTGAGGTCTGGACAGTAGGCAGCTCTGCTAGAGACACAGCAAGGTGACACAGAGCATGCCATCAAAGGCCATAACTTGCAATGGCATGGGTTACATTATCCATCCCTTGAGCACCTACCAGAAGAATGTATCAGCATGGACTTGATTCATTCTTTTGTCTAAGATTCTGCAATTACTGCCAGTTTGTTTTCCCACACCAATACAAGCATCACATTCAAACTAGGAATATTAGCATAGTCATTGTATAGCAGGGTATACTAAAAAAACTTAGGGAGGGTCAGAGTTTAGAGAAATCTGTCTGAAAGACAGTATCTTTCTTTTCTATCAGGCCCATTTTTCTGATCAGCAGCTGATTTTCTCTTGTTCTTACAGTGGTATTTGCACTTTTATTTACATCTCTCTTTCCAACAGCAATTAGGAAAATTTAGATAGTATTTACATGGCCTTAATCTCAGGCAGTTAGTATATATAGGTAGACTATTAGTATATAAAAGTGTTTGTATTTCACAGGATTTATGTATGGGAAGGCAGGGAGCAGGGCCAAAGCTAAGCCCAGTCTTTAAAGTATACTGTGTATTTACTCTAATGGGGAAATGCTGAGTTATTTACAAAACCTAAGAAGTTCTGCAGCCAGCTATTGCAGAAACCCATGCTGGGCAGGCTTATGAAAAGAGATGCCCTTCAGACTGCTTTCAGCTTGCCCTATCATGTCTTTTTCCATCTTCTGCCTTATAACATTTTCTATGCCTTGTAAACTGAGAGGAATTCATTCCTCAGTGGCTCTAGGTGGAGGTCAATCAGCTCCCAGCAGCAGCTGACTTGGCACTAGAGAAGAAATACTCTCCCCTACACTCACTTCAAAGATGTTACCTTCACATCCCCTTCCCTGCTTTGGGACACAGTACTAACTGTAAGTCTTTGTTCCACTTCAGTTCTTTTGGATAGAGGCTGGCCATGCAGAAAGAATTTTTTGGGAGTCTCTTTTCTCTCTCTCTCTCTTTTTTTTTTTTTTTTTCCTTTTTTTCTGTAAGAAGAAGGGTAGTTTATTGGTACCAGGGTGCAATTGCTGGTGACTGTGATGTGATAATGAGTCAGTGAGAGATGAGATATAGATATATTTACTTCTTTTTTTTTTCCTTTTTTCCCCTTACATCATAAAAAAAATTCAAAGCAGCATTTTGAATCTTAAAAATAATTGTGTATGGTAACTCAAGAATAGACCCAGGTAACCCTTATATTAGAGAAAAACTATGATCTTGCGAGTGAAGCGATTTAAAAGGTCTAAAACCAAATCTTCCTCCGCTCCCCTGTGTCCTTCCTGCCTTCTGACCTTGTCCTCAGTCCAGCGGTTTTCCTGGGCTGCAGCCCAGCCCCTGTGAATCCCTGGGAAGTTTCCTTCCCAGCACCCTGGGACAGAGGTGCCCTGCTGCTCGCCAGCTGCCCCACTCACAAGAGGGCTCCGCGTTGGGCTCCCTCTCGGAGAAAACACTGTTCCCCCTCCTCTCCAGAGCAAAATCCAGGTGGATGCAAAGCGGCAGCTTCTGGCCTTGGTGCGCAGTGCAGCCCTGGACAGGAGGCAGCAGGCACTGCACGCACGCCAGCCACGAGCAAGCGGCTGGCACGGGCTGCTCGCTGAGCCGAGCGGCGGGGCTGGCAAGGGGCAAAGGAACAGAGGAGATTGTGCGAGACCAGCACCTAATCCCAAGCTCATTTCTCCCACCCTGTCAAATGTCCTCCTCCAGGGCATATCCAGGAAGTGCAGAAGTTGCCCATTTAAGAAGAGCATTGCTATTCCTCAGAAGGATCCTTTCCCAGGTCATAAAAGAATACAGTTATCTACACTGGAACAAACAGCTCTGTAATATTAGAACCAAAATATGACACTTCCTGTCCCTTAAATTCCATTTTGTTATCCTCTGAAGACAGGGACAAATTCCTCTGTAAAATAAATAGAGTTTTGCACCAAGCACTGAGTGTTACAGGCTAACAGTATTTCGCCTCTGTGGTGCCCTGCCATCTCTCTACATTTTCATGCACATCCAAGCAAGAGTCTGCCATTAAAACTGCTGTGCATTATACCAGATAAAATGCCAAGATATAATGGAATTATAAAACGCTGAGGAATATATCTTGGACAGTGCTAAGATCCCACTCTGTGAAATGTACTTTCTAAGAAATTTGGAAACCTGCATCCTACAGCATGGTGCAAATCAACCTGCAGGAAAACTAATATGTACGCTGCCTAGTTTTTGTAGTACTCACTGAACATGCTCACATGATAAGGTTTTTTTTAGCCCATTTTTGAATGGGCTACATCAGAAGGGGAAGGATAAACAGCCCGCTATCACCAGGTTGCAGTGAGGTCTGTAGCATCTGCTGGAAAGACAGTGGACCACAAATGGGAGAAAGGGAGATGTTTATAAAGGTAAGATTTCCTGCACAAAGAAGCCAAAACAATGGGAAAACATTTTCCCTGATTACAATTTAAAGTAATAAAATAAGAAATCTTGAAAGGATTTTTTCCACGTTTTCCATATTTACAGAAAATAAATAAATAAATAAAAGCACCAGAAGAAATATTAAGCCATGTAACTTTTCCAGTCTGCTACTTTTTCAAAACTCATTTTTTACAAGCTCACCTTTCTCCATTCTCTAATATTCATAAACACAGAATTATGAATAGAAAAAAGGAAAATATCAATATAAAATTAAACCCAAGTATTAATATCACTATAATAGGTATTGAGCCAAGTTGCAAAGCAGGGTAGGAAAAAAAAATAAAGATGGGAAATTGTTTTTTTAAATACATTTTTTTCCCAAACAACTACTTTTAAAAATATGATATTTTTGCTTGTAATTTTTTTCTTAGTTTGATCTCTGTCATAATTTATTTATTTACTTTTTTGGCTTTGCACAAATGTTTCTGTTTTTCAATAGGTTGTACTCTTAACATGTAAATATGTGTGGCAAAGACCATCCCCCTGGAGTGATATAGGATGCATTGCTAAGCAATATTTTTTGAGCTTGCTTTATTTTTGTTCTTTTGTTTCTCTTGTCATTTGTTTTTACTGTATGAACACAGAGGAAAATTTCACTAGGTTCTCCTTCTGCCAATAATATACATACAACTCTGCAAAGACATCTAATTTCTCAGATAATTCATGCAGAAGATAATGAGATTTATTAAATAATTTTAAAGGTGCTGTTTGGAAAAAGAATCTCACTGTGATTTAGGAATATTGATCTAAAGTAGTTCCAGTCTAGATTACCACTGAAATACCTGTGATTCCTAATTTCAGGGATCGTCACCTGCCAAGTCAAGGAGCTATATCTGTCTATATTTTGTCATGAAAGAAAGCATTCATTGCAAGAAATAATTATAAAACTTCATTACTTTTGTCACGGACAGTGAAACTACATCAGGGCTGAGGAACTATAAGCAAGTCCAGACTTTCAAGGCTGGGAACATGAACCACTTGCAACTTAACTCCATGTCAAAGAGAGATGAATTTTTCTAGTATTTTTCCTCCCTCTGCACCTCCGGCTTTTTATAAAAGAAATCTAGACACATAGATTGGGAGCCCAAGTCCTCCAGCAATATCCATTACATAACTGAGCAGGGTAAGGACCTAAAGACATGCTGGGGCATATAGCCCTTGGCCAAGTACAGTCAGAGCCTCTGTTTGTCCAAGTCTTGTCCAAGTCTCTCACACACACACGGAGCAGTGTTCCTCATATCCAAAAAGCCAGCGTAGGCCTCTGTGTCCAAAGATGTATTTCCATGTGTAAAATGTTTGAAAATTACTGATGGACACAGAACACCTATAGAGCAATTTAATATGCTCTAATAGTGCGACTCCAAATAGAATATGATTACTGTTGTATTCATAAACTTGAAGTTACCAAAGGATTACTAATACAGAACACTGACAAAACTTAAAAATATCACATGAAACTTATTGGGTTTTTTTTTAAAAGAAAAAACCCTATCTGATTCTGTACAAGCTGCTCTTGAAGTTGTCATTTTGTCATTCGAGAATATGCAGCTCTTCAGGGTCCTCAAATCCTAATGCCAGTGCAACTGCCTCTTTTTTTCTAGAGAGACTTGTGGTATTTTTGTTGTTGCCAGTGCACATATGCCATGGCAGCAGTTTCAAATAGACCTGCAACAGATCAGAAGCAGTCAGAAATGGTAAGCTTCCAGATTGCTATGACAAAATACATCTTTACAGACAAGGAAATCTTATCCTGATATGATGTCCCTGCAGTTCAGGCAACCTTGTCATAAATTTTCAGCAAATATATTCCTGCCAATGCTGGCCACGCTACCCTATCAATTCAACATGATTATCTAGTCCAGTACCAGAAATCCACTTTTAATAGATGGTTCCAGCAGCAATCCTCCCACACCATCAGCCGGAGCTCATCCTCACTATCTTCTTTACTCTCATCTTTATTGCTGTCTGCAAGACAGCTTCCCAGCTGCATAAAACAGTTTGGAAGGACAGGCATTTGCTTCATGATCTCTTGCTGTTTCTCAGCCGTTTGTTGGTGCAAAGGAGGATTTTCAATGCAGCACATAATTAGCTATTACTGAGCAACTAAAAACAGAAGCAAGGAGTGTTTGTTCTTGAAACTGTAGCAGGAGAAAGTATGATCTGTCAGCAGTGTTCCCTTCCTACATTTTAAAATGTCACCTAAAAATTATTTTATGAAAAAAATGATGGTATTTCTACCAATGATCTCTACTTGTGCAGATGGAAACTACTGTCTGTCCTTCAGATAAAAAACCCTTCATAAACAAAAATACCTCTCCTACACTGCATGTAACAGGGCAGCACTGAAAAGACTACAGGACATCTAAGCACAGTGAAGCACAGATAATGTATGGACCCTCCTTACCCTATTTGATGTGTATTTGTAATGAGTTAGTAACTCTCAGTTTCGGCGAAAGTTTCGTGGAAGTCGTTACCTGGAGACTTTTGTGTTGAACTTTCACACTTAGGGCCACCGTATTTGTGTAACCTTTTCCATGGAACACAGAAACTGTTTTTGCAAGCACTGAAACTTCTCAGTGGGGACAGTCTGAGACACCCTGGTAGTGTTTTTAACACAGAGCCATATCATTCTCTGAGCACACGAGGGGCCACAGCTTTGGTTCACCGACAGCTTGACAGTCGTACAACTTTACTGTGATATTATCAACTATATGCAGAAATAAAATGTAAAATGTTTGTACTAGTAAATAACCTGGAAATTATAACTGTGTAACCACCAATCAAAAATCTCGCTTTTTAATCACACCAAATTTATATCGATGCTGCTGTTTTTGTTTCCTAACTTATCTTGGTGTTTCATTTGTGTTTTGTTCTGTTGTTGGCCTTCCTGATTACTACCCTTTATCCTCTGGATACTCTCACATAATCTGCTGCCTGATGCTTCCTAAAGGTATATAATCACTAAAGCTGAATTGCATAAAGCATAAATTTACCCATGAAGAAAAAGTTCACTATTGTGAAGGAACACATTTTCCTATTGGTTCCTATGGACCATTTCAATTTCCCCAGCTATCTCAAGATAGGATGCCCAGCTGCTTGCTTTTTTCACTTCTTTCATTAGCGTTCACACTTTTCCTCCAGACACCCTACTAGAGCAACTGTCTTCCTACACCGAAACCCTCTGGAGATGTAGAAAACATTAGTGTTCATGTTAGAGGCAGTAATGTGAAGAAACTTACCCTGTATTGCATATGCTGCCTCCTGAGTTTTGCACAAAGCGCAGTTAGTCTCACAGTGTTCCTCAATTAAGAGAGGGAGGGGAGAGGAGAGGAGGGGAGAGGAGAGGAGAGGACAGGACAGGACAGGACAGGACAGGACAGGACAGGACAGGACAGGAAAAGGAAGATGAGCGGAGAAGTAGAGGAGAGGAAAAGGAAGAGGAGAGGAGGAAAGGGACAAGTAGCTGCAGTAAGAAATGTTCTGTGCAGCTGTGGGAACATTTGTACCTCATGGCTGTGGTCACTTTCCCTTCTAGAATCAGCAGTGTGTACTTGGCTTTTCCCACTGAGAGGCAACCCCAGATCATTCAGTCTGTGTCCCTCATAGCTGGCTACACCTTCACCTCTGTGGTGCCTTTCTTACTTAAGAGAACAAGGCTTTATGGTAAAATCTTCAAGTTTCTCCATAGCAATACTAGGATTTTTCATTATTACTACTATTACCACTGAGATTTTTGCCCATCACCTTCATATGAGATCACAGTTCCACTGCCCTAGTTACAAAACTTACAAGATGGAGTCCCTATCCTTGCCTGCATAGTTTTAACAAATAAGATAGATAAGTAAAAGAAAAAAAAATATATATCTAAGATCTAAACCATATTGTAGATCAATTCAGATATTAACTAAAAAAGGAAAGCATCATTCCAGTGTCATCCTCTTTCATCTAGCTTGATTCTTGCAGCAGTTGTTTACAGCTTTTCTTGTCAGGCAATAAGGCACAGAATCCAATAGTGGTTTTAATAACCTCGTAACCATTCTACTATACTTATTCTACTGAAAACTACTATGTGTAGTTTTGCCCATGTAAGTGGAAGCTTACTGTTGAATGCAAGCGATGTTGACCTTTGTAATGGACGTTCACTTTAATCACAACAGAATCATAAAAGGGAAATTGCTTGTTAGCCAGTATTACAGCTTTACCAAAACTTTGTTATAATTAAATCTCTGTATCATGTGTCTTGTTTGATTTTAGTTCATATACCAGTTTTTAATTAATTTAATTAACATTAAAGCCTCATTAACCAATAGTATGTTTTTAATGCAGATCATCTGTAAAACAGATAGTAACATATTCTAATGAACCCACTGCACTCCAATTCTTTACAGATTACAGTCTTGCCTGGCCCATGACTGAAATTAGACAGAGCCTTAGCTATTTAAATTCCTGCAGACTCATCTGAAACTGTGACAACCAGGAGAGGAGGGGCACATAAAATTTCTAAGTCCTTCTTTTGGCTAAGCAGGCATAGAAGAAGATTGTCTGATGTGGACCTGTTTGTGGTATAGAAAGAAAAGAAAAAGCCCCAGTTAAAGCAAACAATAATACTTTTCCTAGCATTCTGACATATATGTGCTTTTATATACATGAATTATATCTAGAAAGAAAAAGCTTACTAAAGACCTTAACCCAGACAAGCGCAGAGTGACTTATATATAAAAAAGGGAGGGTGGAGGGGACCTTCCTAGGTCAGGGGTTGGGGAGGGCATTAGATGTTGCTACTCACTGCATCTGAGGCTAGAGATAGAAACCTCTTAGTAATGTCAAGCTGTCAGTGTAGGAAGAGATCCATAATTTACTTCTCTTTTAAATCCTTTTAAAGAGATAGTTTCCTGCCACAGTACTGCTGCTACTGTTTGATGAGATATTTCAAAGGAATCAAATCTTTGGAAGCAATATCTAGTACATATTAATGAAAAATCTGTGACAGAAAAATAGTGAGGTAAATCTCTCTAAAAGGAATGAATGACCATGATCAGGTAGCCAATAATATCTTTGGTTTTTTCACATACAAATATGTTTGAAAATGGCATATGCTGCTGCTGTTCTTCATCTGTGCATTTTTGCAACATTTGGCAATAAAAATGTGTAGGGATAAAATTTTAACAACTTTGTTTGTTTGTTTGTTTGCTTTTGCTTTTGGTAGTTCATATTTCTTAATACTTCAAAGAAATTACTGAATGCAATTTGAATTATATTACATTAAGTCCAAATAACAGACGCTAATTATTTAAGTATACACTGGTCAAAACTACATGATATTACAAAGTATTTCTTTATTTTCTATGCTAGTAATTTTACATAATATTGTGTTACCTTAATTGAACTGAATCAAAGATACCCAACAAAAATGGCTGTTAGCTTAGTTTCTTTAAATGACTGTCATTAAATTAACAGCCTTAAGGCATCCAAGCATTTTGTTGTGACAGTGTATTAGACTTTCTGATGTTCTGAAAGCAGAGCATATTCAATGATACTTTTTTCTTTTTTTTTTTTTTAGATAATTACTATGGCAACTGTCTAACTTCATGCTTTCACTTTGCTTGTCAAATCTTTGTAGAAGAGATGTCGGTTTGTTAATGGCATGCAGTACTTAAAAATATCCTCTAGATGACACTGTTTACTGCGTTTAGAAAATTTGCAGGCCTTTGTAAGAAATAGCTGAAAATTGAACCAAATACATTTGACAACTATTGTTTGAGCCTAATCCTGCTGTCTTGACGTCAGTGGCCACGATTTCAGCAGTTTTTGTGAAAACAAGAAGAGGTCCCATATTTATCTATGAAACTAAAAGAAAATCTCATACKTTTCTTTCAACATAAAGGACTCTGCTTTAAAATGCAATTACAAGAGTCTTCATTGCATCCTAAGGTATCAAACATACTATAGGAGTGCATCTTAATTATATAAACCCCCCTTCTTCCACATGCACACTTTTATTTATTCTGTATGGCTTTTTTAAAAAATGATACTGTATAAATATTAATTTTTTTCCAACTATTCTTTGTTCTGTGATCTGCATTCATTGTAGATCATAAATTTGGGTTCATTAGATAAGATACTGCTATTTAGATGTACATGGCTTCAAGGAGATTAATTACTCTCTAATTCTGATTTTTTTAAGTCAGAATAATTAAGACATTCTCTAACATTACTCTGATTTAAAAAAAGAAAAAATAAAAGCTAACTTCCCCTGTTCCTCAATAGATGTGGAAGATGTGTGGATAATTTTTATGGGACTTGAGTTAAAAGGTGACTTAAGCTGAGCTGCAAGAAGACATTTACTCACTGAAGTAGCCATCTGTTCACTACATGGGCATCTTGGTTGTCTCTGGAAAGCACGAGTTAAACATTTCACAAGGTACTTTAAAAGGAATTTGAGGTTACTCTTTCCTTTAAACCAGAGTGCCAGGAATTGCTACTACCATAGTAATTTATGTAGCTGCACTGTATTTGGAGCAATGTTGAGAACACAGCACTTTCTACAGTTGTCTGTGTTGTTGTGAACCTTCCTACAGATCGTCTTAAAGAATGAGAGGGGGCTATATAGGAAATTGAAAGTGATCATTAGCAGACATGTTTTTTAATTACCTTTTGTAGAACACTTAGAAGTAGTAAATGAACCATCATAAGCCCTTGAATTACAAGCTGGAAATCCCTAACAGTTCCCCTGAGAAATGGGAAAGCCTTCAGTTACTTCCCTGTCTTAAAATGCCCACTTCTCTCCATTACTAGACTATCTTAACCTAAAAATTATTGGTTATTCTTAGAGGGCTAGGCTTATTGACACTACCCAGGATTTTATTCAGTGACTGCTTCATGTAAGGAACATAAACATTTCATGGAGTAGAGAATGCAAGAGTGGATCTCTCTCTTCCATCTTAATCACTTGGCTGAGAGTTTGTGCACATGTATGGCCTGTCCCCATGGAGCTTTATGTGTATTATCAAAGTGAGCAGCATCATCAGGAGAAGCAGTTAAGATATTCTTCCAAGAAAAAAAAAAAAAAAAAAAAAGAAAAGAATCTTCCTGTTGCGGTTTTGTGGTGTCTGAAGAGACAAAACCTGAGCAAGCACCTTCTGGGCTAAAGGAATATCAATGATTCCTTTCAAGGGAGTATTTAAGAGTAAAGTAAAATAAAATGCATCGCCTTCTGCACAAAGCTTGATTCTGAAGGTACACACAGTGCTTTATATAACAGTAGGAAGAGTAAAAGAATCTCATTTGTGTATTCTGATATGGCTTGAGAAACTTATTGGCCGAGTATATCAAGACTAGAAGGCTTCTGATTAGCCACAAAAAGCAGATGCTTAGCATTCACATTGCAAATTGAAGTAACCTGTGGATTTAAACTTCCTCCACAGTGTAATGACATATACATTCAGACTTTCAGGACTGTTTTTTGGGGTAGATGTCCTCATTCTGTTTATAATTTAGACAGCTAAGATCTCTTTACATATGGTTTTTGGCTTGTTTTTTATCTGTTATATTTTCAGTGATCTTACCTTATTATGTTGAAGAGGTTAAAAACACATTTTGATCTACTTCACATCAGACTACGCAACATCTGTATTAATGAGAACAGAATTTGTGGCAATATACTTAAAATCAGAGCTGCCTTGGGCTATATGAGATCACTGACACAATCATTTGTAAAGCTAACTTCATACAATAAAAATACAGTAAAATTATGAAAAAGAGCCTGAGGTCTATTTTTTGTAAGGAGGATCCAGTTTTTCAACACTGTTTCCTCTTAATGTTATGAAGAGATGCAGGTTCTGAACCTGAAATGAAAGCTATGTATAAAGGCCCACGTCCAGGCTTCAAGAGGTAGTTCAAGATCAAAAATTGTTTCTGCTTTCAGAAAAAAATGAAACATAATATCCCTTCTGAAAGGGAACCAAATAGATTCAGCCTCTGTAGCCTGACTGGAAGTTTGCATCCATTTAACTAAAAAAAAACCCAAGATTTCTCTCAGCTATAGATCTGTCACAGACAAACAATTAGCTCTGACTTTTGCTTTATGACATTTTACCTAAACTACTTCTAAGTGACTGATGGGGCTAATTGAAGACGACTTGGGTAGTTGTTTGTTAGAGAAAGCACAGGACACTGTCTCATTACGACATGCAATGCCAGTGAAAATCAGACCAAAGCAGGATAACAAATGCTTTTATCAACTAAAAGTAGATTTTTCACTCATATTCAAAGACTTAGCTTCAAGGCCAAATAATTAATGGGGAAGAAAATTTAACTCCATTGGTTGCCTCATAGTTACATAGGTATGTGTACAGAGAAGGAATGCTGCTATTCCATCTGTAAAAATGTGTATCTCTAGGGCTAGCAGAGATGATCTTTTCATACACTTAAGTGTAATCATCTTAATAAGATTTCTACAGTTTCTGTACAAAAACAAAACAAACAAAATTGTGTCTGTAATGAATAGCTTGTTGTTGTCCCCAGTGCAACTGGCTACTCTCATTTCATATCAGGAGATCTTCTGGTAATCACGCTACAAGAGGCAAAACCCTCCTCTTAAGATTCCCCCGTATTTCTCAGTGAGACTGAACAGTAACTAAGTCAAATAATAGCTGAAATTCAGTTTCAAAAATGACTGGTGTTCAGTTACGTGAAGTTCACTAAGTTTCACAGGTGCTTCTGAGGATTGACAGCAGTGGGAAAAAAGAAAGTCTTTGTAATTATTAATCCTCACTGGCATGATAATAGCACAGGGAGAGTGGATATAGTTTTACAGTGACTGACGTACTCTGTAATGCCTAGAAGACCTCTCCAATTACATGACAAGAGATAAGCCTATCATTTTTATATTATGCCTTCCTATATCTTCTAGCATCACATGCACTTTGTTGAAGCCTTTAGTCCAAGAAAATCTGTAGTTTTCTTTTGCTGTTATACACATGTACTCCCTTCAGCAACAAATAGTCATAAAGAAGTGTACTACACAGAAA
>PTEX01000228.1:427937-473371 GCA_003342815.1 Eudromia elegans | reverse complement strand
AAAAAAGAAAAAAGAAAAAAGAAAAAAGAAAAAAGAAAAAAAAAAGCCTAAAGTCTAAATAGGACTCTGAATAAACTTCAGTTGCTGGTTTCCAAAATGTCATACCTTGGAAAGTACTGTCCTTTCCTCATCACTGTGCTGAGGTTTGCAAGCACGGGTATAAACTAATCAGAGAGAAGGCCTTCAGTCTACCCTAGCTTTAGAAAGATAAAGGGGAAAGACAGATATATGAAAGGGAATATGAGCACTGATCCCTGTAAATACATCAGAAAATAGCATCTTTCTGCCATATGGCAGAACAAACTTTACCAGAAAACCTATGGCAAGTCCAAGCCATTCCCAACCTTGTTTTTTCTGTTTTCCCATGTAGCCTTCACAGCAGGAAAAAAAAAACCAAAACCCTTGCTTACTGAATGCCAAGGTGTCCAGGCCCAGCTGTTGGACAGAGGGAGAGCAGTGCCCTGCTATGCTCTCCTGTGAATCACTGTGGTCCTCTCCTACCTCTGCTACGACTAAAAGCAATCTAATCTACCTGTCTAGACCAGGCTTTGCTCTGGTCTGATCCCTCTCCGTGGTGTTTCTTGTGACATCCAGAAATTTGACAAGGAGAGCAATTATTGATCAGTCTGATGTGTGTTTTGCAGTGATAATTGTCTAAGTACAACTGAGTGATGCCCCTGTAGATAGGTGCTTACTTATTTCTTGAAGCATGTCATCCTTAGAGCGACAGAAACATTGATAGGGCAGAGGACCAAATGACTAACTTTGATGGAGTTTGTGTTGAAACATCTGCTGCTTGTCAATGTGGGAGGCAGAAGCTGTGATTTATTAGCAGCAAGAAAGGGAAAACAAGGAAATTCACCATTTATTATTCCCCTAAACTATTTTCTGTCTATGAAAGTCCAGTAGGTCTCCATGAATATTAAGTTCTATCCCATTATCTCTGTATTTTTGCTTTGCTTAATTTGCCATATACATAATAAAAGATTATTAAGATCTTTGAGTAGCTTCTGCCCATTATGGATTTTTACCACTAGCTCACTCAATGAAAAAAGCGTAAATCCAAGGAGAAGTAAAATTGTGTTTAGAGTCTTTTACGATTTGTCTCTCTTTTTTTTTTTTTTTTTTCAGAATTTAAATATTTTTAAGAATCTTGAACAGTAAATAAACATGAAGGTATTTGGTAACATCTACCTTATTCTCTGTCTGTATACCAAACACAGCGCTGAAATTCTGCCGATATTTAAATGGGATTAATAGTTTTATTCAGGCTCTGCTCTTCATGGGGACTTGGTGCAGTTGTGGTTCTCATATAAAGAGGAGTTTCTTGAATTAGCCTCCAGAAAGCCAGAATCAAATCAAACTAAATCCCCAGAAAGCAGTGGCATGCAGAATCAGGTTAGTGCTGGACACATGACTTCCCTTTTATGGTCTTGTGTCCTGAAGAATAAAGATACTTTGCAAATCATAAATCCTCCATTGAGGACAGGGAGGCGGCTCAGGAATCTCTGTTCCTCCCTTTGCTGAATATATAATATTATACAAAATTATTATATTTATTTATATATTTATATATGTATATTATATATAATATGTATATTATATATAATATGTATTATATATATTTATATATATAATAATTATATTTAATTATATAAAATATAATTAAAGTAAAAGAAATAACAACCCAAAGCTGTAGTTTCCTTGTTTTTATCTGAATGTTAAGAAGGGCAGAGTATTAAAAGTAGAACAGTCTCACAACAACAGCGTTTTTAAACAGAAGCTGTGGTCTTTCTGTCTGCCTATCTACGATATAAAAAAAGTAGCTATTTCAAAACATTTTTTTTGCCTTTCAAGAGGTCACACATCATTGCACTACCTCAGTAACCTTTTGCAAATGACAAGGTGTGGCTGACATCAGATATCAGGACTGAAAAGCAGAAGACAGTTAGGTTCAAATTCAGAGATAATAAAAAGATGTCAATCTCACTAATGCAAGTTATCAAGAGCATATACATTGATTTAAATTGAGTGTATTCTGGTTTTGGCTGATCTATATAAAGACCAGGTCAGAAGTTTAAAGCAGAAAAAAAGCATAAAATAAATGCTTGAAGGAGGTCTCATTCTGCTTCTGCTCCTGTTGACACTGCATCAACAAAACTCCATCAATCAGATTTACATTACCTTTTGAGTGGAATAAAAATCCTTTAATAAAGTTTTCTTCAGACAGTGTTTTGTCTGAAAGCCTTTAGACCCCCTTTTATTTTCCTGTATTTTTCCCTTCTCCTATTTCTAAATAATAAAACATCAATAAGACATGAGGTTATTTGCAGGTCTTGGAATACTTTCACCTTACACAAAAGCCCACTGGTTGGAATCTGCTTCTGTGTTCTGATTCATCAGCTACTTTCTTTGCAATAAATAATATGAGGGTAGTAAAGAATAAAACTTTTTTTTTTCTTTTTGTGCCACATGCAATTACATCTCTTTAAAGTGGTCCAATAATTGCATTTTAAATGACACATGTTTATTAYTCTTTTTGCCATTTCCAAATTGATTTTTATTGTTTTACTAAATAGTTACCAGAGCCCTGTGAGGCAAAAAAAAATAACAAAACAGCAAAACACTCTCAAACAAACAATTCAAATCTGTATGTTAATCTGTGCCTTTAAATAAACAGCCATAATTAATGGGAGCTCGGCACCTTGCTGTACTGTACAGTGACAGGGATTAAACACTGGCACTGCAAAATGCCAGTTTTCAGCTTGTGCATTTGTAGACCCTTCAGAGCCATGAACTGACATTTGCAATCTTTGTCAGTCAAAAAAAATGGCAAATTCAGTTAAATTTAGTTCTGCCATTCAAATGGAATAAAGGTCATCACCTTCCCCTTTTGTGATTTGATTATCCAGGGACTGAGTTTATTTTCCTGAAGGAAGACCCACTAAAAGGGCCCAATTCTGCAACTATTACCCCATCTCAGCAGCCCAGTTGGCTTCACTTATTCATCATTAATRTGCTACTGTTGTTCATTTAAAAGTAAAGATTGAAATATCTTTATATAAGTCCTGAATTGTTTACTGAAGTGCTTTTCTATTCCAAGAGCTCTAACAGTTACTCTGTGAAACAATTAAACACATTTTTGAATTTAAAAATATATATAGTATGAAAGAAACTAGAATTATTTGGCCTTTTGCAAATGCTGTAATTACATATGGCTTACATTACACRCAATGTTTTTTTCTGACCTCATTTGACTCTAGTAACAGGTCAAGCTGTGTGCCCAGAAGAAAAGGAAACTGAAGAAAGCTCTAAAATTCAAACCATCATATGTATAAAAACTGGACAAAATAATCAGGGATATGGAGAAAACAGGAATATAAATGAAAGTTGGTAACTGAGCAACATCTCTGTGTGCTCTTCCCTCCTTCATGGCATCTTCCTCCTTTGTCTTCAGGAAATTCCCAAGGTTCTGGTGAGCAGGGGGACAAGTGCCACTGTTTGGCACCAGCATTTCACAGGGGTTTTCCATCTCTCCGTTCAAGGAGGAATATTGGGAATACCCTACACGATCTTGGCAAAACTGACAATCTGGCTTTGGCTATTTTCTGTTCAAGCATGGATTGTGGCTGCACTTAGTAATGTTTTATGCAGTATCAAGGGGATAAGGCTTCCAGTGGTAACAGAAAGGATTGCTAAAGCGTTAGCACACGTGGGAATTCGCTATCTGGACCCACGGGAAGATGTTTACGATGCATTTTGTCACCATGCTGGAGTGAAGGGCACATGCTCTAGGTGTAGTGCAGCTCAGGCCCCAGTGCCTGATGGCATGAAGCGAAAGAGCTCACTCATTACAATACGAATCAGCTCGCTACATTACGTGGCAAAACCGTCGGAGAGGAAAAGTAATTTTCCTTTAATAATAACTGGCTGTAAGAGGCAATCCCAGGTACAAAATGATCAAGTGACCAGAGCCTGTTCCGTGAAGAATGATAGTGCTTTATGCTCAACACTTCAAGATTAAAGTCCTTAGTTAGCTAAGCATAATGTGAATCAGTTTCATGTATAATGTATTGTGCAAGCCCATAGCCAATGCGATACAATGTAAGCAATTCCATTTAGTGCAATTTGACTATAGCTAGTACAGAATAATTGGAGTCAGTTTCTAGCATGTTAGAATTTGAGTCAAATATGATCTGGAAAAGAATTTGATACATAATCATATGCAGGGGAAGATAACACACAATGATGTGGAGGAATAGTTAATACGCTACAATGCAGAAACCATTCTAATAGCTAACAGTGTGATTAGGGGAGCAGTGTTCTTATACACAGACAAAAGCCCAATACATTATGGTAAAGATTGGAGCTCATTCAGGAACAGTTCAAATTGCTGTGCATAGCGACACTTGAGGAGGAGGTAAGGCCAAATACCAGAGTTTTCCCAAATATTACAGCAACTGAATAAACACTTATTGGAGGATAAAACCTGGCTACCCAAGTGAACACTGGAGACATTTTAGATCATTTTCTTAAATTTCAGAGGCTGTATAATGCTGCACCAGGCAATTCCAATTGCTACTCAGGAATTCAGGGTTCTATTAATTTCCTTCCAAGATTATTAAAAGCAGTTGTGACAGCTCTATCTAACCCCTTTGGTACTCTGAGTCCCAATTTTACAATCTATTGTGCAAACATTGTAGTCTGAGGGCCTATCTTTTCCAAGAGGTTAATAATGTACCATTAGTTAAAGAACTACAACATCTTAAAGCAAGCCATTAGGCACTAATATGACAGATCTTCAAGTAAACATCTTAGGCTTTTTTTTAAAAAAAATCCAGAAAACAGGAAAAAAAAAAGTGTTTTATTATTGTGACTTGTGAACTTGCTGGGTTTAAATCCAATAGCTACTAGTTCAATGGAATTTTATTATTTCTCTTCTTAACTTTTCAGGAGACTAACCTTGTGTACATGAGAAAAGCTCATTTATAAGCATGTGGTAATCAGTTCTGACTACAAGTTAAAGTCATCCCTGAGCAAACAGAGAACTATTCAGCTTAGCAATAAAGTTAAATAATTATTACCAGGCTATGTGATGAGACTGCAATGTGACATTGAAATGGCTATGGTGTGATTAGAATAAGAATGGTATATGTCTGTGATGTTACCAGGATGAGGCTATAAACCGTCTGTGATGCCATACTGCTGTGATATGACTAGTGTCAGGAAAAATGTGTGCGTTATTAACGCATACATAAACACTCAGTATTTCAGGAGCAGACTGCATTATACGGAATGCTAGTAGTTCTAATTATCTTCTTTATTAATGGCTGTTCGGCTTTGTATTTTGAAGTACAAAAGAATTACATTCTTAATTCATTCACAGATTTTTTTTTCCCCCCGAAGCATTTTGGCAATGAAGTTGCTCCTTCTTATCACTTCCCTGACTTTCAATGCTGGGGCTGTAGCCATCCTTCCTGCATTACATAATGAACATTTTTCTTAAAACTATTATTAGAATCAGTTCCGTTTGCTACCATTACTTGATGTCATCAAAACCAGGATCAATCTTTTTTCTCTTTGTCTCAGTAATAAGAGTCTTTTGGACACAAATGCAAAGCAAAGCAAAGTGAAGAATGTTTAATCTTTACACATCATGGGATCACAATGAATGCRGCATTCACCTAGTGCATCAATAGAGGCTGCATCGCTATGACTGGCAAGAAAAGGGGCATACATCAATACGTGTCACATGAAACCAAGCCGTGCGAATTAGTGACCTCCAACAGCTACAAGGAGCTTCCATCTTTAGCCAAGTGTGCCATGTGTGCACGCATACACGGGGATATAAAGGTAGGAGCTCGATCTGAAAAATGTAAAATCTTCTGAGGCAAAAACTCAGAGCTCTGGCTCACCAATGCCATGAACTGAAAGTGTGTAAATCACATAGTTGCAGGATTGTGTATTGAGAAAGTCAAATACTGATGCTGTCCTTGATCTTGGTGTGCACATATATTTGAAAGCTTTAACTAGAAACAGCAGTTACTTAGCATGGCCACATATCTGGGCACACTAAATCGGACAGGTGCTCTGTCATACAGTTTTCAAGTTTGAGCTGCAAAAAGCTAGCAATAAAAGCAGTCAAATAAAGGTCCATTCACGCTGCAGAAAATGTAGAGAAATGCACTACGYAAAATGCACTATATATAAAATGTACAATAATCATCTTCTTGTCACACTTTTGAGGTCACTCCTATCATAACACATTGGCATTTTATTACACTGTCTTCCAGGCATGTGACGCTCCTCTGTGGCTAGCCGGATAATTTACCTGTGTCATTTACGGGCAAGGAGACACGATCACTTTTACTGTTTATCAAGCCACAGCGGAGAGGGCTCCACGGCTCCCCGCGCACGCCGCCGACACGCCGGGCATCCTCCGGCCGCGCTGCCCTGCGCTGGGCGCTGACCCCTCGGGAAGGGGACGGGCAGCGGGCGCCCGGACGGCGCTGCCGTCGCAGCAATGACAAGGCGCGGGTTCAGCACCGACGTTTAGACGCAGGCGCCCGAGCCAGGGCCGCCGCGCCGCGGGGTGACCGTCCCCGGCGCGGCCCCGGAGGATGCGCGGACACCAGCGGCCGGCCTCCGCACACCCCCTCCCCCCAAAAACCAAACCAAAGCAAACCGCCCCCCGCACACACACACACATACACACACACACACACACACACACACAAAGGCACGAACACGGATTTTCCTCCCCAGATCACCGCTGCGCACCCGCGGCGCGTCTCCCCGGCGGCCGCCGCCGCGCAGGGTCGGCCCGGAGGCCTCTCCTCTCCCCTCTGCTCCGCGCTCCCTCCGCGGCCATCCCCGCGCATCCCCGCGCATCCCCCGCCCGTCCGCGCGCGGCGGCGGCGGCGGCGGCAGCGGCGGGAGCGACGCGGGCGGCGGCCAATGCGGGGGCCGCGCTGCGGAGCCGCCGCCCCCGGCTGCGCGGGCCAATGCGGAGCGGCGGGGGGGGGCGCCGCGCCGCTCGCGCCCTCCCCCCGGGCTGGCCGGGAGTTATATCAAGAATTCCAGTTCGGAGACAGAGCGAGAGTGTGCGGGAGGCTGGGAGGCAGGGGAGCGCGGAGCGCTGCCTCCCGCCGCCAGAGCAATAACCTGCCCGGATTTTTTATTTTATTTTTTTTCCCTTCTTTTCGTGGGCAGCTGTCACCCCCAGAGAGACAGAGAAGCACCGCGAGCCCAACTCTGACATTTCCAGTAAGAACTTGCAGACTTAACGTAGCTGCCTCTGCGCTGCTGAGAAGGGGATGGGAATGGTGTGCGGTGCAGAGTGGAAAATAACCCCGATGTAAAGAAGTGCACCGGATTTTTTTTTTTTTTTCTCGCTGTCTTGTTTTGTGTTGTCGCGTGCACGTTAAAAGCCCCGAAGGATCGCCGCTTAATAGAGATGAAGCGTGGAGAGGATGACTAACGGCAGAACTGTGAATTTGTTCCTTGGAGTTGCTAATTTGCCACCCCGAAGCAACACATATCTCGAGGAGGAAGCGTTTGGCTGCTGCTGCTGATTTTCTCCAAAACTGGTGGTTTACCAGATGCCTTGTGCTGTGTCTGCCCGAACAGATCATTGCTTAGCTGCAGCAGATCGTCAAAGGTAGACAACCAACGTAAGTGCAAAGTTACCCATGCACCGGGGTGCGTTTCATTGAAAAAAAAAAAAAAAAAAGGACACGCAGGATGCTTATCTAGGGGAGAGACCGGCGTTTCGGCGGCAGTTGGTGTTGGTGGCTGGGGCTCACCTACTCGCTGGCTCTGCAAGCCTACCTGCATCACTCTGCTGGAAGTGAGCACGGGCTGGAGCTACCGTGCAGCTTAATGCAGATAAGATTAGTGCTCGGGGGCTGCCCGGTGCCGCCAAACTGCAGGTGCTGAGAGCCTGGCACCCCTGTAATTCGTGGTTAGCGGAGCATGTAAGCAGAAGTCTTTCTGTTGCCTTTTTCTTTTCCTCTTTTTTTTCCTTTTTTTTTTTTAACCTGCATTATTAGTCTGCAGTATTTATGCATGGCAGCTGCTAATAACATCCATGAGGGAGATCAGTGTCAATGGTGAAAGGCTRCACCTTTTTTCCCTCCTCCTATGATCAGAAAATATATCCTCCCCACTGCCCCTCTGTAAACATGCAGGCTGCTCTTAAGTTGCTTTTGGAATTTCTGTCCCTCTGCCCCCAGGCCCCCATTTTAGGTTATAGCTAAAAAAAAAAACAGAGTTGAAGGTTTTAAGCAGAACGAGAAGTATCCAGCATCTGGAGGGGAAACGTTGAGCTGAGAGTGTGAAAAACTGCAAGTCCTGTTATTGTCTCATCAGTTAACAGGGATGTGAAGTAGCCAGTGACGACTGCTGCAGCAGCAGCAGCAGCATGTCCGGGTGGTTATTCCTCAGTACGAGAGCAACAGAGAGGGATGCAAGACACAAGGAGCAAGATCTGGGTAACAAGAGCAACAAAACACGTATGGAAGCAAACAAAAAATTACATTTGGCAGCCGACAGAGCAGTTAGCACCAAATCCAGAAGAAGTACAGGAAGGTTTTTCACTTGCACCAAATAACTGGGTGGAGGAGGGGAGAATGCATGTTATAGATTGCACGGTGTACTGAGAAATTATTTAGAAAGTATGTGCTGAAACTGTAGCTGCCCTTAATCCTGCAAGTAGTTATTTCCATTCCTGCTCTGTGCAAATGCGGCCAATGGGATATTGGTGCATTCATCCAGGGGGATTGCTAGCAAAAGGGAATAGTAAGAAAATTTACTGTTGGAAGTGTGCATTGCAAAAACAAGTAGCAGTTGGAAATTATGGATTGGTTATGCCTTAGAGGGGAAAAAAAAAATAATGGTGTTCTGTATGGTTATGTTGACAGTGCTGTCTCCAAATAAGAAATGAGATGTAATGCATCCTGCAGCCCATGCATGCCTMCTCTTGCAAATCGCTCATCATTCCTCTGTGGAAACCTTTAAGTCCTAAGATCTGGGAAAAGAGTATAAAAACATTATCATGGACCTGAGGGATTTTTACCTTTTGGCCGCTCTGATTGCCTGTTTAAGGCTGGATTCTGCTATAGCTCAAGAACTTATTTACACTATTAGAGAGGAGCTGCCTGAAAATGTACCCATCGGAAACATACCAAAGGATCTGAACATTTCTCACATCAATGCTGCCACGGGGACCAGTGCCAGCCTTGTCTACAGACTGGTGTCTAAAGCAGGGGATGCCCCTCTGGTCAAAGTGTCCAGTACCACCGGGGAGATCTTTACGACATCTAACAGAATAGACAGAGAAAAACTCTGTGCTGGAGCTTCCTACGCTGAAGAAAACGAGTGCTTCTTTGAACTCGAAGTGGTGATTCTCCCCAATGACTTTTTTAGGCTGATCAAAATAAAAATCATTGTAAAGGATACTAATGACAATGCACCTATGTTTCCATCGCCTGTCATCAATATCTCCATACCAGAAAACACTCTCATCAACAGCCGCTTTCCAATCCCATCAGCCACAGATCCTGACACAGGTTTCAATGGCGTGCAGCACTATGAGCTGTTAAATGGACAGAGTGTCTTTGGACTGGATATCGTAGAGACCCCAGAAGGCGAGAAATGGCCTCAACTGATTGTGCAGCAGAACTTGGATAGAGAGCAAAAGGACACCTATGTGATGAAAATCAAAGTGGAGGATGGAGGTACCCCCCAGAAATCCAGCACTGCTATCCTGCAAGTCACAGTAAGTGATGTCAATGATAATAGGCCAGTTTTTAAAGAGAGTCAAGTAGAGGTTCATATACCAGAGAACGCCCCTGTAGGCACTTCCGTAATTCAGCTTCATGCTACAGATGCAGACATAGGAAGCAATGCAGAAATCAGATATATTTTTGGTGCCCAAGTTGCCCCTGCAACCAAAAGATTTTTTGCTTTAAACAACACCACAGGGCTGATTACAGTTCAGAGGTCCTTAGATCGGGAAGAGACTGCTATTCACAAGGTGACGGTGCTGGCTAGTGATGGTAGCTCCACTCCAGCTCGGGCAACGGTTACCATCAATGTCACTGATGTAAACGATAACCCTCCTAACATAGACCTCAGGTACATAATAAGTCCCATCAATGGCACAGTGTACTTATCTGAGAAAGATCCTATCAATACAAAGATTGCTCTAATTACAGTTTCAGATAAGGACACTGATGTGAATGGCAAAGTAATCTGTTTCATTGAGAGAGAGGTCCCCTTTCACTTGAAGGCAGTTTACGACAACCAGTATTTGTTAGAGACATCTTCCTTGTTGGACTATGAGGGCACCAAAGAATTCAGCTTTAAAATTGTCGCCTCTGATTCTGGCAAGCCCAGTTTGAACCAGACTGCCCTGGTAAGAGTTAAACTGGAGGATGAAAATGACAACCCTCCGATTTTCAGCCAGCCTGTAATTGAGCTGTCAGTTTCTGAAAACAACCGCCGTGGTCTATACTTAACAACTATTAGTGCCACAGATGAAGACAGTGGGAAAAATGCAGACATTGTTTATCAGCTTGGCCCTAATGCCTCCTTTTTTGATCTGGATCGGAAGACGGGAGTTTTGACAGCCTCCAGAGTTTTTGACAGAGAAGAACAAGAGCGCTTCATTTTCACTGTTACAGCCAGGGACAACGGCACCCCTCCTCTGCAGAGTCAAGCAGCTGTAATTGTTACTGTCTTGGATGAAAACGACAACAGTCCCAAGTTTACTCATAATCACTTCCAATTTTTTGTGTCGGAGAACTTACCAAAGTACAGCACTGTGGGGGTGATAACGGTGACTGACGCAGATGCGGGGGAAAATAAAGCAGTGACCCTTTCCATCCTCAATGATAATGAAAACTTTGTGCTGGATCCTTTCTCTGGAGTCATAAAGTCCAACGTTTCTTTTGACCGAGAACAGCAGAGCTCCTACACCTTTGATGTCAAGGCTGTTGATGGAGGACAACCGCCTCGCTCTTCYACCGCAAAAGTCACCATAAATGTCATGGATGTTAATGATAACAGCCCTGTTGTCATCTACCCACCCTCCAACACTTCTTTTAAACTAGTGCCACTTTCAGCAATTCCAGGATCGGTCATAGCAGAAGTGTTTGCTGTGGATATAGACACTGGAATGAATGCCGAACTGAAGTATACCATTGTAAGCGGAAATAACAAAGGTTTGTTTCGTATTGACCCTGTGACAGGTAATATCACTCTGGAAGAGAAACCAACTCCTAATGATGTGGGGCTGCATCGTTTAGTGGTCAACATAAGTGATCTGGGTTATCCCAAATCCTTGCATACTCTTGTGCTGGTATTTTTGTATGTAAATGATACTGCTGGAAATGCCTCTTACATTTACGACTTGATACGCAGGACTATGGAAACACCTCTGGACCGAAACATAGGGGACAGTAGCCAGCCCTACCAAAATGAGGACTATCTCACGATCATGATTGCCATTGTGGCAGGTGCTATGGTTGTCATAGTGGTGATATTTGTCACAGTTCTTGTGCGCTGTCGCCATGCATCCAGGTTCAAAGCAGCCCAGAGGAGCAAGCAGGGTGCTGAGTGGATGTCTCCCAACCAGGAGAACAAGCAGAACAAGAAAAAGAAAAGGAAGAAAAGGAAATCTCCAAAGAGTTCCCTTTTGAACTTTGTAACCATTGAGGAGTCCAAACCTGATGATGCAGTTCATGAACCTATCAACGGGACAATAAGCCTTCCAGCGGAGCTGGAGGAGCAAAGTATAGGAAGATTTGACTGGGGCACAGCACCACCAACAACCTTCAAGCCTAACAGTCCTGATCTTGCCAAGCATTACAAGTCTGCCTCTCCACAGTCTGCTTTTCATCTCAAACCTGACACTCCAGTTTCAGTGAAAAAGCACCATGTGATTCAGGAACTCCCGTTGGACAACACCTTTGTTGGTGGCTGTGACACCCTTTCCAAACGCTCTTCCACTAGTTCAGATCACTTCAGTGCCTCAGAGTGCAGCTCCCAAGGAGGCTTCAAGACAAAGGGCCCCTTACACACCAGACAGGTAAACGAGCACTTTTACTGGTCTATAAGTACTGCATACAAGTGCCCCATCAACCAGTATTAAAGTGCCAGTCTGTTTTTGTTTAAGTCTGATTTTAGCTTAGTTATACTATGGGGGGAACAAAAAAAAAAAAAAAACCAAAAAAAAAAGGAAAAAATCCTTTACCCCTTCATCATTTCCCTATTTCCCTGAGGCTCAACCATGCATTTGCAAAATGCCTCTGATACATTATGTTTTAAAGAATACTGATTGCTAAAGGCCATATACATTTGCGCACATGCACAGGCCTGTGTTTGTTTTAAAAAAAAAAACTTTTTTTTTTTTCTCCCCAGTATTTGACGGTCTAAATGTAACAGTTATTGAAGAAGAAAAACTGTTTCTTTACATGCCAAATTTAACTCAGAAAAAATGACTGTTTCAAGATTAAAAGGATATGTACATTCAGTTTCAAATTTTGAAGTGAGTTGGCCTGAGTTTCTCTTGTGGTTCAAACCTATTTGGAACATTATTAAGTTACTGTTGCTAAAGGGTTAATGTTTTTCCCTGGTGAAGACAGCAGGATTTCCAAGCTACTTCATCTGTGAAGCACGTGGTTTGTTGGTAGGATATAACTAAGCCATATGGAAGTCTTCCTCTGTTTTGAGTTCAAATGATTTTGTTGTAATAGATTAACATCGGTATCTCACGGACAGTTTGTTGCCTATTTAAAAAATGGCCAAAGCATACTGTTGAAAGGAATGCATGCTCTGAATACATCTGAATTATGCAGAAAAAAATGAGCCCATTGTAAATATTTTCTCGTCTTAGTAATGCGTAAGTGATCTGTCATATCTCATTTTAAACTGTGAAAAACGCCATATGAAGAGGGATTAGGAGGCTGAGAAACTCATATTTCAACCAAATCCAGCATTAGTTTTTCTTAGGTCTAATAATTCCTTGCTAATAAAGATTTAAATGCAGCGCTGTCTAATTTATTTTATTGGTGCTTGTCTTTTGCCACTAAATTAGAATGTCAATATAGCCTGTAGATGGCACTAAGGTACTACGTGGCTTAGGCTGGCCGGATGCCAGTCATGCAGTAGATAGGAAAAGGGGGGAGGGAAGGATCAAGCTGATATTACAGCCAAAGAACCTTTTATTTAATGATAGTTGCACTGGAGTGGCCAGTAGTTAAAGCTTGTGCGTTTGCAAAGGAGCTGTCTTAGCGCTGAGCTTTTACTGCACCAACTTCTTAGGTGCTGGCRATCACGTTGGTATTTCTGCTGGCGTTGTACCCTCCAAGTTATGGTGATTTGTCTGAATTTATTAGGGATATGAATCTCGGTGAATTGAGTGAGACACATTTAAGCTTGTCTTTGCAAAAAGATTTTGACAGTAGCCAAGTTTAGGATAAAGTCATTCTCCCGCTGCTGCATTAGCCTTATCTGAGATGAATGTGATGTTCCCAGAACTGTGTCTTGACTTTGGGTGTCTGTAAGGTGTCACACTAACAAGATACCGAGAGTAAAACAAGCACTTTTGAAGCAGGCCTGTTAAACATAGCTGCTCTAAAGCTACTCATACTTAAAACGAGACACCAAAAACATCTTAGAAAATTCTCACAGAACCTTAACCTTTCAAAGGACTTTAAAGCGTGGTGAACTCTCAGAACAGCATTCAGGCTGTTACACAGTACCATATACATACTGTCAGTGTAAATCAAAAAAACATAGCTGTTAAAAAAAGAAAAAGGAAGAGCTCTGGATAATCTGTGGATCTGTGGTTATGTGGCTGAAGTTTTCATGAGAAGCACTTTCTTTGCCCATTTTAGTTACAAAATGTAACACCCTCCACCCATATGCTCCTTTACTGCTCAGAGATGTTGTTAATTTAGCTTAAATTAGCTTTCCAAACTCTATTAAGAGACTCAGATTTAACCTTCTTATCTCCCCCCACAGCATCTCGAGGCATTTAAGATCAGAAGAGATTTACCTGACAGAATGTATAAGCTCTGCATGGTGACATTGAATATGAAAGGAGAAAAGGACCCACAACATTTTCAGACTCACCTGTGTTCATTTCATTAAATACACTGGTTTCATCTTAATAAAGGCATCAGTATATTTATAGTGTTACATATGGACCTGGTTTAAATTCCAGTCGAGTTTAATTAAAGTCTTTTTGATGTTAGTGGATACTCATGTATGATTTGGATCACTCCATGCAAAAACTGTAATGTAAATGAAAATGAAACTCTCTCTAATTAGGCAGACAATTATTTAAATTGACCTTGTGTAATTTTAGTCTGTGAGGAAAGAGAAAATGGCTTCTTTTTTTTGTTGTTTGTTTTTTAATAACAACAAAAAACTTAGAGGAAGTTAATTTTTTACATCCACTTGTCACTTTGGGCTGGAGGAGTGCAGCTAGGAATGTTAGTAATTATTAGCAGTCTTAGTATTATTCTTTCTGCATTTCCTGAATTTAGGATGCATCTTGGCTAATTTTCCATTGACTGGAATTAAATGTACTTTCATAGTGTGTTGTTTTTTTTTTTTTTAAACACGTTATAGAGGATGGCAAGTATTTTATCTTAAACTCTAACAAGGTAGTAGAATATACTAATATATTAAAGTCACAGTCTCTGAAGAACTCATCTATGAAGAGATATTTAATTCTGTGTCACTGTATTGCTTTCTTGAGGTTTAAAATTATTAATTTCTCTATAGCTTATGAAGTCACAATGAGCACATAGAATTTACCTATASCTTCAGCAATTTTATTTTATGTGGTTTGGAAGGGGTGTGGGAATTAGTGTGGAGAATGTTAAGAGAAGGAAARAAGAAATGAGTTTTATATGTATCTAAGAAGTATTAGCATCCCTCATTTTTACTTTATTTTTTTTCCATTTAAACAAAACATGCATACAATATATGCTATAGGTAAATTAAAYTTAACCATGAGCTGAGACTCAAGTCTGCTCCTGGACCTTATTCAAGAAAAAAAAACATTACTGTGAATGAGAGGTTGGCYCTATAAATCTGCTAGAAATGGGTTGTAAGTAAGAAAGCTTTTAGAATTCAGAAATAGATGGTTGTTTGATGTAATTTTTTTTTTCTTCCTTCCTGGGCAATTTCTGTGCAATCGTCAATAAACGCAGTGGAAATTCTATGGTTACGTCTTCAGATATCACTTTGAATTGCACAGTTTGATGTTTCCGAAGTACCCAATCTAAAAACCAAAGCCTTCTTCAAGTGCCTATGTTGCAGAAAACCTGGTGGATGCTCTGAGAAGAGCATTTTTGAATACTTGAACTTGGAATTGTTCTAAATGCTAATTAACATAATTAGGAATATGGAAAGGATGTTACACAGCACCAGCTCATATAGCTAAGCTTTCAAAATCAGTATTATGACTCATAAAGAATACTAAAATCTATGCAGACTTCTCAATCAGTGTTCTTTTCAGTATTTGATTGAACTTTAAAATGCGCTTCAAATTTAGTAAGTCGCTACAGCAAACARCTACATAGAAATATAGCAGAAGACAACATGTTGTATTCTTCTGTGTGAAAGACCTTTTATAAAAAGCAAATAAACAAACAAAAAATCCTACTCACTGATGCTAGATTAACAATAGATTAAATAATACGGGAGAATGCAGCCAATTTACCATGGTTATTCCAGTTTTGAATTATAACAACTTCATTTAATCAGATTTGAAGTACAGCAGTGACAAATAACACAGATCTGAAAATATCTATCAGTATAAGTTATGAGCAAAATCTTCAGGCTYCATTCCTAATCAGATAGCATTTAAGCATGTGCTTTACTTTGGTATAAAGTCAATGGGACGAAGTTGATCCTGAAAGTCCGAATGACTTTAAATGTTGCCTTCAATAAAGATAGCCGCAGGCACATTCTAAACACTTTCCTGTATCAAGATGATAATTTATTAATTCTGGACAGTGCACAGTTTTAGCAGATTCAGGAAAACTAAATACATGTTAGCACTGTACCTTTATTTCTGTACTCTGATGGCAGAAAGTAAGGATTTAAGGCTTGACTGACACATTAAAAGCATTMCATACTACATTTCTAATCACATAGTCAATAACATAAACTCTGTGGAGCTTGCTTTACTCTTTTTTCAGTCAATGGACTTCTTGCCTGATCGAGGAATGAGTAGCCAGGTTCTCACTGATCAATGCAGATATCTTACACTTTTRGTGGCAAATGCTATTGATGTCACCTTATTCTGAGTGTTTAAATTTATAACTTTAGGATTTATGTAAGGGAAAAKGAAAGCTGAACACATGAATGACTGTGACACATTGGAAGTGGCAATTTCAGGGTGCATAAGATGATGGAAATATGCATTGGAATAGCAGTGCAGAACCTACATCACCTGCAAATATTAAAATTCTGTAACCATAGCATTCCATAATTCTGTATGTGATAATATTTTTAGTGACCCTGTTTTACAGCTTAGTGGGAAGAAACACAATTCTGTTTTTTTTTCTTGTTATGTTTTCTTTATTTTATATGTTAGCATGGATATTAGTCTTGGTTGAGGACCAGTGGAAAATGTCTGCATGTAAAATTAAATTTTAGAGTTATAAGTATATATATGTATACTAAAATATTAGAAATGCTAACAATGTACAGTATATTTTTAATATCCTTGTATAACTGAAAAAAAATAGGTTAACAGATTTTGCTCAACTCTTTAAAAAAATTCCTCTTTGAGCTGAGACCAAGCATGGAAAATTTCAGCTGAAAAGAAGAATTTTTCAGAAAGTAAAGAGCATGTGAAAACTGGGGGTTATAATAGAAATCTGAACATAACCTTAAGCTATAATACCATTTTTGATAGTGACAGTAGAAATGCTAAACTAGAATAAGGGGACATTTTTGTATACAGCTGCACACAGTAAAAGCTTAACAAGCTTCTGTTTTCTTTAAATCAGCTTCCCATGTAAAATATTTATTTTTTTTTCTGAATCACTGGGATTACTTCTGCCTTGACTGTGCAAAGCTGAAGTTTCACAAATGCTAATATGTTTATGTCCCACCTGGGACAGAGAATTGGATCCTGAGACTTTAATGCTGTGGGAATTCTGTGATAATGTTCTTTTGTATATAGGAACAAGGAAGGATCTTTATAGTTTCCATTTCAGATTTTCACTTCCAAACAATCTATTCTTCTAGCACAGCAAAACCATATCAGCCACACTTTATTGACAGCAATTTTATTGTAGCTAGAGGCTTACAGTAAGCTGTTTATTGCTGTTCCCTAACTCAGTTGACAGCAATTGGGGAATTAATTTTCTTGCCCCTGATGTGCTTTCTTGGGTATAAACAACAGATGTTAAAGATATGAAAACTGTGACCCATTTACATTCAGCAACTCTTTAAGTATACAGCTTACCTGTCTGAAGTTTGTATTTCAAATTCTAGGATAATTGCTTCATCAGATCTAGAGTTCTCATTTTTGCCATATAACTTTTCATCTAGCACCGAGAAATAGACYGCATATTTCACTGAAGGAAAAATACATAATACCTGATGGACCGATCCTCATCTATGCAGATTCAACTCAGGACTAGCTGAGTTCAAGTTTTATTTAATTTAAAAGGTGCTACAGCTTCTTGCTGCGGGACCTATTTGCACCTAATATAGAAAACATAACCAACCTGTTCTATAAGATCTAGCAGGAATTATAGGTGATAGCTGCAGTTTTGCTATCGCCTTCTCCTTCAAAATATCATAGTGGTTTGTAAAATCTGTACTCAGAAGTTTCTTCAGTTGCTGCTCAGGCACAGCCATTTTACATGCATTGTGTAATGCTGGTGTTGACTCCATATCAGTGCTTAAGAAAAAAAAAAAAGTATTTTTCATTTTTTTTATCACTGCTTTGACTTTACAGCCTATGGTAAAATGTGTGTAAAATGCTTTATCCAAATAGTCTGCTGTAGGCATTTAGTCAATTCATTTCTGGCTTACATGAGATAGCAGTCCACTGACTAGAAGAAGATTTTTTTTTCCAAACTACAGATAAGAAAAGAATGTATGCTTTTGTATTTTACTGAGGTATGGCTATTAAAAACTTCTGAGGCATCTTTTGTTTTATTTGAGTTGGTATCTTTTAGCAAGATATTTGCAGCATAACTGTTAGTGTTTTACCTAATTGAGCTTTTAATTGTTTGTCTAGACACAAAATCTTAAATAAACATCTTAAATTCCTTTGTTTCTTTATAATATCATATCATTATAAAATAACTCCTTCTAATATAGTTGTAGTAATTTTTATTTTTGTTGTAATATGTTGTGTTCCAGTGAGCTATAAAGTCTCTCTGGCAACAGAAATAGCCATTACCGAAAAAAGACACCTTAAACTGGTATAACTGTCACACTATATTGGTTATGCTATTATGAAAACTTATAAATAAAATTGTTTTGCAAGACAACACTGTTGCGGTGGTACAAAATAACATGTAGCTTATTCCTTTAAGCTAACTGTTCAGAGAAGCATTTGGTTCACTATAACTTTTATGTTAACTACGTATTCATCAAACAAAAAAATTAATAATAATAAAAAAATCTCCCCTGCAATTTCAGATCTTGGAAAGATTTGACCTGTTTTCTGAGTGCCATGAATTATGAGTGTTGGTAAGGATGTGCTTACAAATCTGATTTGTAGTCATACTGAGATTTCTAAAATGTAGTAGTATCAAAAGTTGTGCTTTTTTTTTTTTTAACTTTTGTAGCTAATGAGTTGTGTGTGAGATTTGTTTTAAATTCTTGGCTTAGGTTTTCCAGCATCTTCTATTGCATAGTTAGCTTGATTTGAGTCATTTGGCATTTGTAGAAGGTTATCTAGAACAAACTTCAGTTGGCATACAGATTCCTATGGATTGATATTGTAGGTTAGCCATGTCTTTTCAAAATACTATACTGTATTTCTTTTACAAATATGAAAATTATCCTGGAGTATGCACACTTAAAAGAGCCTTTTCTTACCATATCAGTTCATAATTTGAAATCGAATCCAAAACAGGAGTAAATCTGGTCTTCTTATTAACYTGTTTAGAAAATCAGTTAAATAACTGAGATAATATTTTCAAAATCCCCTMAAAAAATATAAAATGAAATCAAACTTAAGTGGACTTAAAACTATTTTATTTTRAGCTAAMTTTGATAGAAAGTGGAGCAGCAGCTATCAYATTTTTCTTCTTTCTTTACTTACGTAAAGTTGCCTCAAGGTAATATTTTTTCTGGTCTCTCTCAGTCCTTACAGCCAAGTATGATGTTAGAAGCAACTACTTTTATTTGTAATTTTGCAGGATATTCTTAGTACCTCCTAGGCTACTCTATGTGTGCTACTAGTGATAAAATTGTGCAGTTGATTTTCTTAATTCCATAAACGATGCCTGTGCAATATTTTCTATTAAGTGAATTGCTTTCAGCCTATGCCTTACATCCTCATGTAGCCTTCAGAGCACCAAACAACCTAAGAGGCAGTCCATGTTTCACTTGTGAATGGCGTCTGCCACTCCTGTAGCTTCTCTTTGCTTGGTATCTCACAGTAAGTTCTTTGGAATACTAAACCTGCTGGAAGCAAAATCACATTRTATATCTGGACTGTGGATGCGTAGACGGGTTGTAATAGATCCAGAAAGGAATGCCGTTAAAATGCCACGTTCGGTTTCTAAGACTATATTTTAAATCCTGTCTGAAAATCTCTGCTTCTTAGAAACTCATCAGATACGGAGGCTATCGTGTTTCTGTAATAGTACGATATGTGATAGATGATGTTCATACAGGAAATRTTCACTCAGATTCCTTAAGAAAAATTAAAGGTTTGAAGGAAAACCGTGAACTTCATGATGCAGTACTTTTTAACTACTAAGATTTCTATAGGGTCTCTGTATTCTCCTAGCAGCATTTCTGGAAGAAAGTTTTAACACCTGCTTTTACAGGAGTAGGTCTGAGAACTCCAGTAAAGGGTGCAGAATTGTGAATTTTGATTAAAGAGAACATCTCTTTCCTATATAGAGTAAGATGTAAAATCCAAAGGGGGCTGATGCGTGGTTTTAGCAGGTTTCCACTTAGTAGGTTGGTTTTTGTGAATGCTGTTTTCACATCAACCCACTCCTTGCAGTACATAATATATATATATTTAAATACTATGGTTGCTTCAGGTGCCCAGGTGCCCCAGGTGCTAGTGGATCTAGCCTAAATTCTCCAAATATTATTCACAAAAATAGAGTATTTCTTTTGTATAATTTTCAACAGTATGCTAACTGGTAGGATCTATGTGCACAGTACTCAATACTGTTTCTTTTGATATTGTGGTGGGATTCATCTTGTCTAACTTCTAATTGTACACAAAAGCCATGCTGTTCCACTGGCTTCACAATTTATTGCACCTGAGGAAAATACAGCTTGTTAAAACCAGCTGCCAAGGTTGCTATATAAAACTGTGTGAAATGAATCCTGCACGTAATTACCACTGACCAGTGTGATCTASTCCAAATTTCTCAAGAAAGTCAATAGAAAGGCTTAAGAGCAAGTATTTCTATAGAAAACAATTTTATTTGAATAGTATTTAGTAAGTGTAGAGTATAGTGTAGTATAGTATAATGTATATTGTCCATAGTTACTTTTGGGAAAGTCCACTGTAGAATAGGATCAAATCTAAAGGCTCAACAGACTAATTTTTATTGACTTTTTATTAACATGYTATCAGGCCATTTGTGCAGTTGCTTTTTTAAGGCAGACAGTGCAGTGAAATGCTGTTTATTTTGTTTGGTGCTGTGCTGAGTGTTTCTGTTTTTCCTCAGTGCTACATATTCCTTGATACCTCATTCTGTGAATCCAGTTTGAGCAGAGAAAAGGGAAGTTGTAGACTTCTGATCTTTAACCTTTCTTATATCTGACCATTGGCATCATAGTGTAAAAATGCAATTTTTACCTCTCAGTTTTAGGTATGTGTCCATAGCCGTCTGAGTTTTCAGTCACTTGTCAGATTCACAGCTGCCGTTTCAAAAATACAGGTCAAAATATCAGTGAAGTGCTAGTCTTACCAGTAACAGAACCTGAAATTGCCTTCAGTTCGTGACAACAGGGCTCTGTAACTTGGATCACGATGACGGCTGCAACATCCCCAGCAGCATGAGGTAGACTRTGTACCAGTAGCAAAGACCTAGTCATCTCCTATATTTTTTAACAAGTTCCAGGTTAAAATAAATRAACAAGTAAATGAAATCTGCATTTGTCTAAGGACAGTAAATCTCGCCTTTTAAAATTTAATCTCTCCCGTGTACAGGAAATGGACTTTGCTATTGGAGATTTCATCAGTCTTATTTCAGAAAACTGTTACATCTGTAAAATATTTCAGTGTGAAATGAACACTTCTTTTTCTTTTTTTTTGGCCTTCCTCTTTGCATGCTACAAGAGCACCAGGTTGTCAGTCAGCAGAAATACGAAATCAGACGAGAGACAGATGATCTGTTCCTGTGACTGGCATTTTATTTTTCTGCTACAAACCCCCTTTTCTTCCTCAAGCTGCAGTTAGTTAAAAGTGGCAGTGCCTGCCTTTGCTGTGGGAATAGATGGGTATAGCTGAGGGCCTCTACAGCTGGTTTGCCCTGATCTTGCTTTGTCTTGTCTTCTGCTGCCCACCCCTTCAAGAAGGTTGGTAAAGTCCAGGTGGAGAATGAGACTGCAGGTGTGTATTGCTTCAAATTAGATGAATGTGAATGTGACTTGCATGTCAATGTAGTTTAAATATATCGTGTGACTGAAGTGCTCCTATTTTTGCTTTTTTATTTTTATTTTTTCCAATGGAATTAATACATTACAATTAACCTCACATAGGCCAAAATATTTGACTGGTGGAGTAAGGCCACTTCTGGAGGGTCTGCATAGGCCTTCAGAGTACCCCAAGGCAAATGAATAGTCTAGATCTTTTAGCAAGTATTTGCATTTCTTAACAATTTTATCTTTTAAATTTGTTTCGCTGATTACATATTGGCTTCAAACTCTGGATTAAGAAACTGTCAAAATGCAAGGTGCTTTTCAAGAGTCAAAAAGGTTGTGATTCTATGGTCATATCTCTTACTGTCTGAATATTTCTGGATTCCACTGTCCCAGCTTTGCTAAAATCGATGTTCTGTTTTTTTTTTTTTTTCCTGTGCTTTGCAGTTGATTAATAAATACTCTAATCCATCACAGCAAAGCGAGAAACTAATGTCTTCTGAAGTATTTCAGTGTTTAAGCTTCCATTAAAAATGAAACGAAATATAGTTGTCATTTGGCTGATGTTTAAGTACAGCTCTTTCCTTTATTAGATACTGTCACTGTCCTGTTTCTCTTTTTTATCTCTCTTTTGTTTTCTGAGTATATTTATTTTTGAAAAACATATATATGTAGATACTAGAAATCTGAAATTCTCCCTCCAATTAATACTGCCACAGTAGAGAAGTGACATATTTTGTGTAAGATCTGTAGCACAACAAACTCATAATGCTACATTGAGCTAGGTCAGGACTTAAAATGACACAACTGGCTTCATTAAGGGTTGAGGTTTATTCATTTCAAAATATATTTGGATGGGAAGTAGAATGCTTTCTAAACTAGCTAGATACTTGTTCCATTTTATTTCAAGAACCCAATTACAATGAACTACTACTAAATTAATATGAATTTGAGAAGAAAGTTCACTGCTGCAATGTGTAAAACACATTTYCCCTATGTAGCTTTGTGGTATACTAAATTTGTATTGAAAAACTGAGCTGAAGGATTGACAGAGGAGATACTGGGGCCCATTTCATGACTGTGTATCTGCAGAAATGTTAACTGGCACGTCTCCTTTCCATTATAATTGGAACTGAAGGAGTACCTGCCCCCAAGTTATGTATCATAATGTGAATTATCTCTAAATTAGTGGAATTTATAAGTAGCCAGGGAAACTAAAGGATGCTAGCTGCATACTGTTACATGCACACATTTTAATGTTTAATGTTCACCACTGCATGCATTTAAATGTAATTGATATGATATAGGTGACCCATATGTGCAAAAGACCTTACTAACAGAGGAGTGGAACTTGCTTCATATGGTATAATATGAATTCATACGGTATTTATATGGATCAAGTTCTCCCAGGGCACATAACATTTTTATTAAAATAATACAAAATAAAAATGTCCTGTATGTATCTTCTGCTACTGYTCCTACTATTGCTGGAGTACTGTGCAATCCTATGTAGTATCAGTTAACCTGCTAGATTTCACTAGATATTTTTGTAGCTATCCCATACCTGTCATAGTTGAAGCAAACAGACAAAATAACTCAATGTATGATTTGTTTGCTTGCCTTTTTTTATAAGGAGATTGTTTATGCGTTTCTCAGAAATGGCATAAGGCACCCACAATCTATGATAGGTGCGGTGTCTCACTGAGAGTTATGTTAGGAAACTGATTCTGAAAACAAAGACAGAAGTGTTGTAAATATTCACAAAGCAGAGCATTGGAGATTGCAGTTGAGTTACTGGTTGGTGCTTCTTGAATTCAGCGATTTGCAAGGGAGATTGGGATGAAAGATGAAAACATTTATGTACCTTTACATTTCAAAATAGATAAAAGCTCAGTGCGGATGTCTGGATCTGCAGGAAAACTTAGAATAAGTCTTTTAGCAAGAAAGCTAGGAGTGCTGCTGTGATACGCAGAATGCTTCTGATCCTCACGTCTGYTTATTTAGAGCAGCGTGCAGAGCACTTTTCAACAGGCATGCAGGGCCTACTAAGGTGYTTTAGAGATGGTGCAGATCAGCTCCAGACAAAGTACTTCTTGTTGCCATTTGTGATTTCTGGCTGTCATAAATGTCACAGAAGTAATTCCTGCTTTTGGAATTTCTGTTCTTTGATTCAATGGTGACGACATTAAAAATATATATATACACACACACACATATACCTATATACACATGCATACATACACAAACACAGATACACCCTCCAGTCCTGATCTCACGCTTGGCATTTTTTAATATTTTCATGTCCTAGTACTAAATAGTGTCATAAGCTGCGAATTCAGTTATCGGTGAAGTTCAATTTCAGGAAGCCTCTGGTTACTGAAGAGCATTATAGAATGTTTCCTGATATCCTCAGTAAAGCTAGTTGGGGTCAGGAGAGTCCTCTGCATGGTGTCCTGTTGTTGCTGTGACTTATGTCATCGGGAATCTCATAGGGACACTACAACAGCACCTTTGGTTTAAAGCCATTGGCAAAAAGCATAACATGGAGAAGCCTTCAGACTGCTTAGCATATATTATGCCATTTCCTCTGCTAGTATAAAAACAGTGTCAGAACAAACTAGCAAGGTCAACTTAATTGTGACCTTAACCTAAGCACTGCCCACGAGACCTCATGCCCAGCAGAGAAACCCAGCTGAATGGTCTAGAGTCCTTTTTTTTGGTGATTGCTTCAAGTTACCATGGTACCTTCACAAAACAGCAAAATAATTCTATTCTAGTTTTAAAGCCTTAGACTTTTGCTGCCTGATTTGGGTTTTCATTACTTTTACTTGTATACAGCTACACAGATAATGAAAAACCTGCAAAACTTGCAGATCACTTCATGTAACATTGCTCTGCAACTATTTACCACCTCATTAGTTTTTTCAATAGCAAAGAYAAGTTAGCATTTTGTCATGAGATTTGAACTGCCACCACGTCCAGCTGAAGCTTTTAAGCAACCCAGGGCATAATAACATTCGCAGAGCGCATTAACTCCTGCACAAGAAGATGCAGTCTTGTACATACAAAAAAAAAAAAGTAAAAAGCATATGACCTCTTCTTTCTGAGAAGCCAATTTCTTTCACATTTCCTCAAGCAAATCTTGCAGCTCTCAGAAATATTTTAAAATACAAAGGGAGAAACTTAGCCTTTTTGTTAATCTGAACAACTCAATTGACTGAGATAGAATGATCTAATCTACATTTTCACTGTGGTGTACACTCATTACTCTTTRAACATGATGTGCCTTTTTCTCATTTTTATTAAGGCTATGTCTTCACTGGAAAAAAAAAGAAGAAAAAAGTGTGTTTTACATCAAGATAGCCATTGTGAGGTAGTTGTCTAAATGTAAAATCCTTGTGGAGGCAAGGAGTGAGTATTTTATACCTTGATATAGGTGGCTGAGGTCAGCCCTGAACAATACCTCTGGGGCTGATCTCAACTGCCTACATACAGGTGAAACTACAGTACCTTATCATTAGCAGTATTTTATGTCACACTGTCTATTTCATTGTAAAATGAAGTTACACAGTGTTGTAATGTAAAGGTGCCTTTGTGAAAGTATGAACTACATTTCTACTTATTCTGGGACATTTTACACTTCTAGAGTGATGTAAAGTGCAACTTTAATTTTATATGTACATATATGCATGTATATATGCATACACACACAATACTAGATATAAGGAAGAATCATACAGCTAGGGCTGATGTGAGGTATAGTCATTGCTGGATTTTTACAATTATCCCTGATGGTACTAGCAGCATTGCCTCTAAAAGTTCCTGCCAGGCTTGCAGTGCCATCTGTCATAATTCCAATGCATTTCTCTTATCTGCTTCAGTACTGGTGCCATCCTTTTACAATTGAGGCGTGATTGCATCAATAACAGTAGCTTCATACAGTGGATATAGTTCAGTTAGCCCCCCAAAACTGGAGTAATAGGAAGCATCAAAATCAAACATTAATTTAACACAGGCCATTAAATTGTGATGGGAATGGTATTGCTGTGCCTGTATTCAATTCTTACTGCAGTAAAAACACTGTATTTTATAGGAATCATGATCAGAATAAAACACTTCTTCCACTGTTTACTCAATCTCAACGATAAATAAATATAAGAGGAGCAAAGGACACTTCCTTTTTAAACTGAGGTAAGCAGTTCTGAGCATAAGAAGGTTTCTCCAATTTTTCTGTACTGCAGCATGAGTCTACCTGTTCCATGGTCTAGCTGCTTTTTTAAGTTTGCCTCTCACCTTTTGAAATGACCCTGAGTTTGAATTACTATCAACTGAAAGGTTACCATTCCTTTAAAACAACCACAATGCTTACCAAACTTTATTTTCACCAAGCTACCTGAATAAACGTTTTTTTTTTTTTATATGGTGCATTGCTGGTTTTTTTCCCTCTCTCTTATCGGGGAATATCTTAAAATATTCCTGTAATCTCTCTTCCTTTTTGATCTAAACTCAATGCCTATTTTTCGTACTTTCTACTTCCGAATATTCTAGATAATTTGCTTGCCTCTTGTCTTGCATAGGTGCTCCACCCATTTAAGGATCTTTTCCTTTTAAATATCTTTCTTTTCTATATATGCTGACCTGCAAGGCGCGTATCTGATTCACAGTCAGTAGTTACTCAGCAGGAGACATTTCCCACTCACATAAGATACCTGCTGGCTGCTGCTTCCAATTATGCCAGGTACTGGAGAGCAGAGCTGTTGAAGTACTGAGACAATGTTGTAATGAAACTAGTTAAGAAGCACTAGGACACACTAGCAGTATATCATAAAGGGTCCTGGATGTTGTCTAAATCGTGCCATGAACAAAATACTGACAAGTTCTGCTTTGTTGCTTTTTAAGATGGCAAAAAGCTAGACCTGCATTCATTATACTGTAAGATTGCAACCTTCCAGATCTTGCTGAATCTGCCCTGTAGCTATTTATCACATGATTGTAGGGAATGAAAATAACATTTTTCCTTCTGCTGGAATATGGTGCTAACCTTGAGGCTAGATAGTGCATAATTTTTATGTGTGCCTAGTCTTGCTATTATATATAGACTATTTTGAGATGAATCAGTGTTATCATTTCCCAGAATTTAGTACTCATGTTTTACCAGAGCCAAGGAGATTTCATATACTTAGGCTCTTGGCTGCGACAATGACCAAGGATCCCAAGTCTGAGTCACATTTACACTAATACCACTTTATAGTCATGGAAAAAGGCCAAGAAGATGTTAATATCATTTTGCTCCTAAGTTGATTTTTTTTTTTTTTTTTTTTTTTAAAGTTTAGAGCTGCCTGTAGTAATCTTGGTATAAGGGCCGTCAGGGCCCACCCAGTTCTGATTTCACAGCTATTCATTTTATATTTGGCAAATTACAGCCATTTCACTGGTAGTTTTCACTTAGATGTGCATGTAATCAAGATCTTAATCTGAATCCTCATGTCTGTGCAATAAGCTTTCCTTCTTTCCTTTCCCAAAACAGCAGTCAATAGGAAATGAAGTGCTCTCTAAGACTCTTTACTCTTTCTTGTTGCACACAGCCTTCTGTAAGCTTTCTTGAGTAACCTCTTCTTTTTTTTTTTTTTTTTTTTTTTTTTAATATGAAGCATTAATTCACCTTAAATAGCAAGAACTGGGAAATCCCGGACTCTGTCCCTCTCCACAATTAAGTTTTTAAACAGCAAATTGCCTATCTGCTGCTTTCTCAAGCATAGCTCTAGTATAGTATTATACCCAGATATAGTCTGACTTCTCAATTTAGTTCAGTTTGTCATAGGTATTGTATATAACCTTAAAGAGACAAAGCTGAAATCCCGCCAATAAAGGGCATGGTAGCTTTAGACAAACTGAAAATGCATATTTAAGTGGTATGATTCACGGGATTACCTGCAGTAAATAGTTTTAAACATCTTATGTAATATATGATATTACATGAGTACTTTCTTCCATGGCTCACTTTTGAACTACTAATACATACAGACAGCATTTATTAGGCCCTGTCTAGTGATAAACATTTATAGGTTGCATTTTCCAATCTGCCTTTGTTCACTTTGGGTTTTAACACATTTGTGACACTTAAAATCTTAAGAACAGCCAGAACAGCATGAAATCTATAGGAGAAAAAAAAAAAAGTTGTATGCAACCTGGTGACACAATTTTAAGCAATAAAGTAGTTCTGTGTGCAGAGATGTCAGGGTTGGCTGCGTTTGGAGAGAAAGCTGAAGGATACCTTTTTTTTTTTTTTTTTTTTAAACTTTCATCTGTGCTTTTTGCAGAAACTTGTGCTGTTATGAAATAGCATTACTTTCTGCTTCTAAATTACATTACTTCCTAACCAGTGGGTCCAGGACTTGGTGGGAGTTTGTGGTGGTTAGGCCAGTGAGAACTGTCATATGAAATCCAGTACCACTGCAGCTTCGGCTTATGCTCTTCTAACTTGCTGGGGAGTTTTTGTGGAGGGAAATGAGGAGATTTCTACTTGATTTATGCTTGGTAAATGTTAGAATTTGAGAAGCTCAGATTTACAACTGTTGTGGATTGGTGTGGGTACCTCAGAATATGCATGCGAATATAACAGAAGAAGACTTTGCTGAGGCAAAAATATCGGGATAGAGTCTGCAGAACATACCTGGGCAAAATGGCTATTTGTTTTATGGAAAATTTTGTCTGATTGAGGCCTTTTTCCCCCCCTTTTCTCCAAATTTCTTGAATAAAACTGTGTTGACTCTGATCCAGTAAAGTAGAGCAAGCTTCTTAATCTGGCACATTAAATAAAAGCTCAGCTGGGAAAGGAATGCAGTATTTTTTCTTTGCATTTCAATTGAGTTGCATCTTATTATTTTAAGCTTAAGCTGTGATAATCATCTTCTAGCAATGTAACATTTGCGAAGTCAGGTAATAGATCATTGGATGGAATACAAAGATATAATGGGACACATCGTTCCTGCTAATGAAAATGCAAACATGACCCTCAGTCTTCCTTATTCAATTCCTTCAAAGTCATTGAGTTCTGACTTGCAGAACTCCCGCTGTTCGGGCAGTGGACCTTTCCTCTCACACAGACAGCACATTATGCTGCTTTACATGCTGGGCAAAAGCCCAGCTGAGAAGAGTTCAAAGTCTAAAGGCACTTCCACTTCTGACCACATCCCTGCCTTAAAGCAAGAKGGCTAATGTTGCATGGTTTGCCACTTAGAGAGGTGTGCAGAGGCCTTGGAACATCTTCCTTAAAAGTATAGCACCTAATCTGCCTCACATTTGACTTGCTTTTCTCCAAAGAAATTACTCATGTTTTATACTGGTGCAGTAAGCAAGAGTTGCACTTTTTATTTCTAAAACAAGTGAACATTTTTTCCACTTGTACTGAGCCTCCGATAAATCCTTAGATCTCTGCCAAAAAAAAAAAAAAAGAAAAGAAATCACCAACTGTTCTGTAACTCTTTAAGCAATTATCACTGAATACACACCATGGTTCAAAATGCAATAAATACATGAAACTTCAGAAAGCAAAATCTAGCACAAATCATAAACAAATAACTGATGCAAGTACTAACAGTACTTTTTGATGTTAATACCCATCAATTATAAAATCTAAGTATATGTCAGTAAACCCATAAATGTTTTAGTGCATGTTCTTATCACATGGTGAATTATGTGAGACTGTATATACGATGAATGCTTGTAAGCTAATTTCTTTCTGAGAAGTACTGAAAATTCTAAATTTAAAGTACAAAATTATTTCCTAAGAAGATTACCAAAACAATATGGTGAGCTTAGCCTAAGGTCATACCAGAAGCTCCATATACAGCTCCATATTCAGTTGTTCCATGAATCATCAGAAACAGACTGTCAGGTGTGAAATAATTAATCTAACCAATTTGGCAGATTTGGATGATTTCCTATTCTCAATTGTGTAGTTAGTTGAAACAATACAAACAACCATGTTATTTTTTTTTTTTTCCTTTAGAGCAAATCTCTTGGTAGAGTCAGAGGGGTTTCTCAGTGGCTTAGTTACAAAGTGCTCCTAAGAGCGAACTAGCAGGAAGAATTACAGTTTGATGCATCACCACTTGCACCAGACTCTGCTGGGAACTGCCATATTTAAGAGCATAGAAAAATAGATATTTACTTCCTCCACAGCTTGTACTACTACTACTACTCTCCTAGGCACTTGGCTTCTCGTTATGTTGTGTGTAACCAAAGGCCACATGAATATTCTTCCTTTTTTTTCCCATCTCTTGCCCTGACTGCATACTCACTGTAACTCACCTTTGCTTTATTTCACAGAAAAATAAGCAAATATTCTCACATAGGAGTCATTATTTGTTAAAAAGTGAATCAGAGATGAGACCACATACAGGTCTGTAGCATGTCACAGTTGTGCATTTTAACAATAGGCAAGTATGTAAGCTGATTTTTGATGTTTGCTGCATGGAATTTTCTAGCTGTAAAATTTTGCTGTTCTTTAAATCAATTCTTTTTATTTATCATCGTACTTATCAATGAGATCCATTTTGAAGAAACAGACATGGTTTCAAACACCAATAATAAAATGAATATTTTGTTTACATATAGTATTCTTCATCTATAAATTGCAAAGTGTTTTGCAACGATGAGTATCATTATTGTTAATCCAGTACAGGGTAAATAGATAGGATATAAAGAAACAACATATTAAAGGTAACACAGCAAATGGCTTTTGAAGACAACAGCATGTGAGACTATGCTCATTAAATGCAGTGACCATTAGGCAGAATAATTTAGTTAATTAGAAGTAGGATTTTGATGTTTTCATGAAGGGAAATTTATAAATAGTAGAAAGATGAGCATGACAGCACTACATCAGCAGCTATTTGCATAGTATTGTTGGGGACAAAATATTCTGGAGACAAGTCAGTAAATCAGAGCTGTTTGATTAATCAAATCAATTCTCTGCTGTAGGAATGCAAAGAGGTTATGTCTGCTGGCAATCTTATTTGAAATCAAATGTTTATGGATTAATGAACACAAGACAATTGCTTCTAAGCCTCTTTTCAAGCAAAATCTTAGGTCTTTATAAATGTGGATAAGTAGGGGATGATTAGCTGGGTCTGGCAACACAAGTAAAAATTTATCCCCTCAAAAGTACACTATTTACAATTAAAAAAAATAAAAGCAAGAAAAAAACAGAACAAAAATTGCCATTTGCGTTTTGTTATTCAATTAAAATATGGTAATGTCAGCAAATTATAATCACGGTTGTCTTACATACTAATTGAATAATAAACTTCAACAGAGCGTTGTCTGTTCGAATCAAATGAGGATTTGTCCCACAGCCTGATTTTTAGAATACAGTCCAGGCCTCATTTTCAAGTGAGCCTTGTACTTTAAGGTATTGGAAAAAAAAAAAATTAGTCTTCCTTGCCTAGCAGTTGTTGTTCATTACATTATCTTTAAAAACTGTGAACAGTGTGCATATTATAAAGGAAATGTGTAATCCATTTGAGCATAAAAGGGAGTTCTTCTGCTTTTGTAGGAATTGACTCAGAAATAATTCAGGTACAATTTTGTGTTCCCTTTGGTCTCCTTCTTCTCTAAGAAGGCTCTATGCTTTGGTTTGATACTAAATTAGTTATATCTAAATGCCACCTTCATTTCTGCCCCCACTGAGTTTAACAGTTAATTTTCAAAGCTAAAAAAAAAAAAAGAAATCCTTACTTTCATATTTTATCCCATCCCCATGGTGCAATAGACCAGTAACAAGCATACATTTCTTACTGAGTTAAGAGAATAGTAGCACTTACCTGAGAAAAAAAAAATAAAGGCAGGCTTTCATTCACTACATAAAAATGATCAATTAAAAACAGAAACAGCTGGAAGTGAACATATTCCTCTCGTCAAAGGTGAAAGTTAAACTGCTCCTGATTTAGCTCCCCTTTCCTTTCTACAAGACAATATTCATTATTTTTCAAAGACTCTTTTATTTGCTAAGGTGACAATGATAGCATTACCTACTTAGATGTGCTTTTAGAAAACTGACTATGCATAACGTCTGGTCTACAAGTATCTGCATCTTCTGTGCACGAAGGTGACTGCGTCATTAAGTTCATATGGGGACAGGAATTTTATCAGATTTTTTTAGTGTTAGTCTTCTGATAAAATCTGGTGAGATTTTACAGTTGATGTTAAGTCTTTTTGAAATGCCTACCTTTTTGACTGAGGTTAGACTCATGAGGTTCACAGAGCTAATTCCAAAGGGTATTGTCTGCTACGTAACCTAAAAACTAATCTGGTCTGGAGGTGAGAACGTTTTAGAAGGAAACATTAGTGATGACAACATTAATCTAAAAAAAAAAAAAAAAAAGGGAAAAAAAAGAGCAAGACATCAGCTACACTGTCTTTAAAGTGTTTTATACTGGGAAAAACTCCAGCAACTGACTACTTTGATTATTTTTTTTACTATCTGTGATTCCTCTAGTGCATAAAAATGACTGCATCTCAAACTGTTTTAAGTACTTAGTTTAAACAGTATTAATTTTAGTTGTTATAGTTCCTTTATTTTCAAGCAAGGAATACCATATTGCCTTAGGGCTGTGCACATGCATGCATATGTGTATGTACAGAAACATATACGAATGTGTACATGCATACACACAGGATTATACATACCTATTGAGATATATCAAGGACTTTACCTCAGAGAAAAGAAACAAATTTGGATGAAGATACTACTTTACTCATACCGCCTAGAGAACATGCACCGGTATATTGTTAATACCTAGGGTGTCATAGGGAGATCAAAATTACTTTCGTCACTTTTAAGAAGAACCAATGATATTTCTTTCTGTAATAATCCAAAATTTCACTACTTTACATTTTTCAAATTAAGAAGTGAGCAAAGTCATCAGAAGGTCTTGGAGGATCTCTTTGCTTAGGAAGACAGCTGAGGATACAACTCAGTGATGTCTGAAGATTTATTCTGCAAGATAAAAACTGATACCAAACATTCCTATGAATTCTGTCCAAAAATTTTGTACAGTCACAGTCCAGATCAACAGGAAGCTTGATCCATAGAGTCCTACAGTATATATACCTCAAAGGTGGACTTATGTTGTAGGAATGCCTTTAGAACGAAGTGTGATTGAAGGCAAAAGAGATGAACAGTTTGTAACTGCTGGGCTCTGTAGCAGCCCATCCTTGCCTTGCATCATGGATTTACACAGTATATACATTTTATATGCAGTATAAATGAGAACTAAAGCAGTCAAGAATGTCATTAAGGCCAGCACATGAAGCAAAAGTGTTCTAATCATACCACAGTGTGAGATATATCCACTGAGTCTTGCTTATTCCATTTGGGCTTGCTCGTGATTTAGCATTTTATTGCTGAATGTATTTTATTGTTTATTGTGAAAGTGTTCAGGACTGTAGGTACCATATGAAACTTCGTTCTTGTCAGAGCGTGGCAAGTATTTCTAGTTCTCAGGTTGGAAAACACAGCCTGGGTACTGAACCTGAGATGTCAGAGCTGAACACCCAAAGCTTCCTTCCTAGTGAAGCAAGTTTCCTAGTTAGACCTCCTTCAGATATTGAATGTGTAGTTGATCAGCAGGCCTTCTAAACTATTTGCTTTTGAGTCTTTTATCTTCATGTAAGTAACTACATTTTACTAAGTGTTTTACCATAAGAATATCCTCACTGTTTCAAACATTTCCTAAAGGCCGCAAGGCGACAAAACTGGATCCTCGTATATCATTTCTAATTGAATTTAATACTGTARATATTAAAATTTGACAGTGAAGTTTCAAGCTTGCTGTTTTTAAAAACGTTAGTTGAAACTAATTCTAGTTTCCAATAATGAATATGTAAAGTTTAATTTTTGACTTTAGTAGATCCACATCAAACTCAAAGATTATTCTTGCGTGTAGAATTTTGGATATGCTACACTCTATGTATACCAAAGAAGTAAATAAAACTCACTCAGTGATCTGGTATACACGATGCCTTGTGTACTTATGAGTAAGACTGATTCTTGCCACGGTATGCTAACAAACTTGGCTAGTATGTGCAGAGCATGTAAATCGTGTAGTTGCATTCATGACTGCTMTTCTGCAAAGCATCATCTCTTAGAGTTCTGAAGGGTAAAAACCATGAGAAATCATACTAGAATGAAAATGCTTAAAAAGTCAAAATGGGAGAAATAAAATTCTACAGTTTTAGATCTAAGATAGGGTTTCTTTCAGGYTTTTTTTGTGTTTTGTAGTTGATTCTGAGGATTTGACTGCTTTTAATATTTTTTGATTGATTTGTTTATTTATGTCATACTGAGATAGATAGTTTTTTCTTCATTAAAGATTGTGGTTGTCTATGTCACTGAGCATAGACCTTAATACAATTAATAAGTAAACAAGCTTTTCCTTGAAGAATTCACTAGATAATCAATCACAAATCCTTGGTTGGAGCTGGCAGCTGTTACTTTTTCATGTCAGTAGAATTAAAAGAAAGTTTACAGGTGTGCATTTATCAATCCAAAGAAAGGTTTTGGTTTTTTTTTCTCTCCCCTAAAAAATAGATAACTAAGTCGAAAAGGGATAGGGAGACATATACTCATTTTGAGATACACTGTGGCTTCCTTTGTGCATGTGCATGTGTGCCTATAAAATGGAGATCCAGACAARTTACTTTTTACAACTTAAAAATGTAGTATTTAAAATAGAACCAGTAGTGTTTATAGAGACTCTCATATTTAACTAGAGCAGCCCTGGAAAGGAACACTTCCAGTAATCTCTCTTTAACAGATTCAAGTGGAAGAAAGCCAAGTTGTTCAGTTGCACAATAGGTTGCAATCCTGTGGGGGAGTTCCCCGTTGGGAGTTGAAAACTGAAAACCTGACATGCATAAGTGAGTGAAGCTACTACTCTGCATGAAGTGTTGATTTAAGATGTATTCCCCTTCTTAAAAATACAGCTGGACTTCTGCCTCTGTCTGGGTACTGGAGAGGCAATGCTTTGTGAGGCACAAAATTAATTTTAAATTGACATTCTGGATGTTGGTGATAATTTGTCTTGACATTATGGCTATTGGTTATGATTGTGACAAGCTGGCTTGATCCAAGTGGAAATTGTAAGAGCCAAATTTAATAGCCAGCATTGTAATATCCTGCCTTGCAGACAGCAGAGACTTTCCAATGTTCCTTCACCACAACAATCAGGGATTACTATATAACAAGTCTGCAGGATTGGGGGAGGATTGAAAGGATTAATGGAGTATGACAAAATTGCACCTGAGGGGGGAAAATCTGTAGCAGTTTTCCTAGGATGATGTGGTAGATAAGTCAAACTGGCAATTGCTACTGATCTTTACRCATGCATGTCTCAAAATAAAGTGTGTGAAAGTCAAGAGGAATGCAACTCTGTGGTCAAGGCTGTCATAATTGTTTATGTCATCAACTACATAAATCACTTAATACTATCATTTTAAGTATTTCAATGATCAACAGTATTAAGCACCAGTACAGTGTAGGCACTGTACTAAATCATTTTATACTCTCCTGTAACCTCTTATCCTGATAAACTAAATCCTAAAAAAGATTAAAAATGTAGGGTTAGTCCAACTCTTCAGGATAATTAAAGAATGCAATTCCTGCATGATAAGTGTTTCCAGTTTTAGAATTTAATATATATCATATTTATATGATATACAAATATACACATGTATATGTATATACACATGTATATGTATATGTACGTGTGTGTATATAGCATAGATAAAAATAGGTTTGCATTTGTGTACAGACTTCCTGTTAAATCTAACCCTCTCTATCCCTTTGAGAAATATCCATTTCAAAACAATCTTAGTCCCAAGTTCTCATGAGATATTGATGTATTTAGGAAAAAAAAATGCTAGCACAAAGAATCATCAGAAGTTTCCGAATACTTGATTTCTCTTCACTGTCATTTAAACCAGAAATCATACCCCTGTTAGCAGTGAATTTGTATGAAATAGAAACAAGGTGTAGCAAGAATACAGTTATCTAGATTTATTTTTAAAATTTTTTTTTTTCTTTGAGAAAGAACTTACCTATTAAAACCTGGTTATTGCCCATGTAACTTAAATCTAAACCTTGGAGTGCTTTTAAGGAACTGGAGCAGTTTTATTTATACATATTGCATTCATGATAGCTGCATTTAGCCTTTAAAGCAAGATACTCTTCCTTTGTCCAAAGTTAATCACTTGGAAAAATAGCAAATGGTTAAATTTTTATCTAGTTAGATCTAAATAAAAAGGAGAAAATTAAAGAAGAAAAATCACTAACACATTTATCAGTTGCTGTCTGAGGTCGTGTCTCATGTATTATGAATTGTTTAAGGAAGCGCTTCTTCAGCAGTGTTGACGGAAGGTCATGTTGTTATTTAGACTTCTTGCTAGTGGAACAGCAAACGATTCATTAATTCCATTAGCCATCCTTTCTGCAGCCTGGGAAAAGCAAATGTAATTGTCAACAATTCCTACCATATACTTAAGCTGTCAAGGATCCTGGAAGGCTTCTGTTATCTTCTTTGAAGATATCAGTTAGTAGAGGGTGGGCTATTTTGTGTCTTTAAAGCAGAAACAGAGAAGAAAAATATGTGCCACCTAATGTAAGCTAAAATATTTATTATTAACCTAAAGTGACATTCTAATACAGAAAGACTGAGCAGATTTCTGATGGGGAAAGCTTCTGGTTGTTATCTTTTTTAAATAAGTCTTAAAGTACAGCTTGTCAGTGCACCATTAACATTTTCTCTAAAGCTATGTTTTCTCCAGTATCCAAGCCAGGATGTCTCATTTCCCCTCCCATTCATTTCCTGACGTTTTCCATAGGTCTGACCCTGTGCTTTGCTGCATGTGGGTAGCGATATTTTTATATTCTGTATATTCTAATATGTTTTCCCTGTGAAATTTCTGGTGGGTGAGTGGACAGAAAAATAAGATACAGCAAGTGGATCTAAGTAGTTATTAGCCTTTCTTCCTACTATTAATAAGGATGTCTGCTGAACTTGCGTCTGTTTTCAGACTGAAACCTAATCTATTGCATTTAGCATGAAAAAAACAGAGACGTTCTAGGTTTAGGAGCCCAGCCAAAAGTATACTTGCACTAGAGTGTCTGTCCTCTAAATGATCACAGCTATTGAACAGCGTTTCAATAAGAATTAAGCTTTTTTTTCATCAGTTGCCATATAAAGACAGTGAGGCACTCTGGTGCAAGAGCTCATTTTAATGATGCTATATATGTCCTGGAGAAATACATAGGTATTTGATTTTTTTTTCCCTCACCAATAGTCTGCTTTCTTCTTGAAAGCATCATCATATCCCAGAAGGCCTTGATGTTTAGAAGTCCACCTTTGATCATTACATATTTGATTGTATTGCTTTTATCTTAGCAGTAATGAACGCAAAGCTGTGCTGTCCTTTGCAGTACTTGGAGCTGTTCAGATAACTCATTGCAGATAACAGCTTTGAGCTGTTCAGGTAACTCGAGAGTTGGACTAACCACCTAATGGGTGGCTCGACACAGCTCACATAACTCTGAAAGTACAAGTTTTAATTTGTTATTGACTAACTATAATTTTATGGCATGCTTTCCCCACACTTTTGAGTGACAGTCCCCTCCCTGCCACCCAAAACATAGTTTGCTTAACTGTGGTGCTGAAAACTTCACTATCTCTTTAAATATGTAATTTTACATTCTGATTGTAAAATAATGAATAGGTTGCCACTCACTCTCAGATCCTGAAAAAGGAAACACATCTTGCTTACTTTTGGAGACATAGTCACTGTGTGATGATTTTTCTCTAAAACATGAAAAACTGTGGAAAAGCAGGTCCTGTTGTTGGAAGAAGTTTCCTTCATGTGTTATATAATGTATGAGTAATCATAAGTGTAGAACACTTGATGTGACGATTTCCTATGTAATTATTATGCAGTAGGTAGTAGCCACAGTATACTATATTACTCCTGTTATGTATTTAGGAGATGGAAGATATGGATTCATAATATGGTTTAACATGTATAAGTAAGTAGTATCAGTCAGTCTGAGGGATACTCTTCCCCCAGGTTGAGAATTACAAATTTACAATGTTAATTTTTTGAATCTTATGAGCCACTACAGAGTGGAAAATATTTAAGGATAGCAGTGTATGTACTTCCGTGTGTTACTGAGTGTTAAATAAGCAATCGGTTGATTGTTAAATAAAATAATATATATATAATGCATTATATTTATGCAAATAATAGCTGCAAAAATCAGGTGAAATGTTTCACTTTTATTGTAGTAATAGGCACCATTGCTATGTATTTACCTATGCATAGTTTAGGAGAGAAGAAGATGCTGTCAGTGATTCTGTAATATTTTCTTCATTGTAGTGGCCATTAAGTTGAATAAGAATTCGCTGATATGTACAGTAATGAATCTTTAAAACTATCGTTTCTAATCAGTGTTGGACAGTGCAAACAAACAGGTGTCCTGCATAAAATGGACCTTTGTACACTTTGAGTTAAGAACTACATAAAACAAGRTATGAAGTAGTTGTACTTTCAAAATGTATTAAATTCCATTTTTCCTTTGGTATATTTTGTAAAACATTTTCAATGTAAACAGTATGCCTCTCACACATGTCAAATCAAAACTCTTACTATTTATTTTAAAAATATATACCTAATGTCATTGAAAGCTTATTGCACTCTCATAAATGTATATATTGTGACTTCAAAAAGTCTGTACTGAACTTTGCTTAAACTACTAGTATGTGATTTTCTTTCAAATTTATTTTTAATTAATGGCGTTAAGGATAAGATCCTTTCTAAATGTACTTTAAAATTCACAATAAAGTTTCAGAAGTTGTTTTGTACAATGTTGAGGCTTTGTGTTGAATTTTCTTATTGAAACTTTCTAAACTGGTACCTTGTTAAAATTCTGCTTTCCTTGATCATGCATAAATCTGCATTTACCATCACTGTGATTTAAATGAGGAATGCCATAGGATAAAAGACAGCATCTACATTTAGTGAAGAGTTGTTTTCATTAAATTAGGGATTCCTGCTCTGTTGAATACAGCAATCTCTGACACTTCTGTAATTTCTTCTGGAGATGCAATTTGTGTTCAAGCAATTCTTTGTAGTGGACTTGTACAGAGAAAAAATGTACAGTTTATTTTGTGGATCAACTCAATCCAGGAGGCAATACAGAATGAGTTGGATTAAAAAAAAAAAAAAAAAAAAGAAAAGGTAAATACATAGAAAAGCATTTATTTATTTTAGACTATCTAAAAGTCTACTGTATAGTTCCCAATGAAAAATTAATATAAATATTATGATGTTTCAGAATGCTAGAGTATATAGTCAGTTATCTTGCAAGCTTTCATTTATTTAGTTTGTTTTAGTGCTCTTGTGTTATTACATGATTCAGTAGTTATTGATATAAAAAAGAGGGCGGTCTCACTGGGGAATCTGTTTGAGGAAATAGGTGATTAGGCTCTGCAGAGCTTGAAAAAAATGATTTTTTTTTTTTTTTTTTTTTTTTTTTTGTGTTTCTGTCCACTTTATCCTACTGGAAATAAAATAATAAAAAAAACCCAACAATTTTGCTCAGAAGTTGAAATTTATATTTAGCAATATGTTTAGGGATGACTCAAAAGGTTAGGAAGTGGATGATGCATTGCAATTTTCCCTTGGAGGATAAAATAGGCTATTCCCTATAGCATTTACTACAGTGTAGCTATTTACTATAGCTAGGGAGAAATAAGCTTTTAAATTTATGGGTGAAATTTGTAAAAGCATTCAGCATTGTTCCATTGATGACACTGTGAAAATTCCCAGTGGCACAATATGAGGTCATTGGTGTGTGTGTATGATAACCCCTACCATACGTACTGCATACCTGCATATTTCATAGTCATTAGATTATAACTTCTCAAAATACTTTTACTCTCACTTTAGATCCGGAAATCTGAAAATAATACATAGCTTGAGAGTTTAAAAATCCAAATTATTTAAAAATAAAATTCCATTTAAAAATCCAAATATAGCTTTTTAAGAATGATTAAACTTTTTTTCACATTAAAAAAAGATAATTCTTTAGTCATGTAGATATAATTTGAGCTAGAAATCAATGTGTCTTTCAAGGTCTTCTGTTTAAATTATCTGTCTAAACATGTAAAGCTTTTTTAGAAATTATTTTCCACTTGAAAAGCATCAACCAGAGTGCAAGGCAAAATTAGATGTATATATTGGATAAAATTTAACTAAATAGTCTACTTTAAAAAGTGCTTTAATATTAATGGTCTTCTTCCTACAGAAAACCAGGTCCTCTCTCTTCTCTGTTTTGGAGTAACTCCTTTGAAAAGACTAAAAGAGTAGATCAGAACTGTCATTGGAAAAGAATAATCTGAAATGTAGGTTCTTAAAATAAACTCAGATGCCAATAAAAGCAGAGAGTATCATCATATTCAGCTATTTTTCTGCAGTCCTTGCTATCATCTACCTTAGTGAAGATCTGCTATAGACTAACAAGACACTGCCAATTAAACTGAAGCACTGATACCCCAAACTAGGGAACCATTTTGACTTTTAGTTCCTGAAATGGGAAAGGATGTTGAAATAGTCTCATGTTGGAAAACACTGATCACCCAGAGGAAGTAGGATTGCATACTTTTCTTGCAAAGATAGTAAACCACCAGCATTACTGTACAGCAGAACCAAACAACAACAAATGTCCCAATCATGAGGACTGCAAGTCAGTGTACTGTCTGTTGCCTAGTTTGACCCTAGTCACTCTCTGTTCTGCTTTATGCTAGTGGAAACCCATAATTGTCTCTTGATATACGACTTTGTGCTGCAGCTGTGTTGCTAAAGTTCACATTTTTGCCTTCTTTGCTATAAATTATGAATCTCTTTATTGGAATACTGCTGCCAAAGTTAAGTGATTAGTCTTATTTAGGGCCAGATTGGGTAATCTTGGCTTATGCTAGTTGGCAGATACATCTGTGAGTGACCCTCTTAATTTCCATCTCTCACACTGCTCTTGTGAGTGCCTCCTGACATGCTAGGGSTTGTGTGATCCACTACTAAATAGATCAATTCCTCCTCTTCACAGTTTATGTTTAGCCAGGACTTTTTTTAAATARCCTGATCTCAGTGAGTCCTCTTATCAATGAGCAGAAGGTTCATCCTGAGTTTCATTTTTATGAAATCTCACAGTGCTGCAGTATCTTGATAGAACATTGGTATAGGACAGACTATTTTTTACTGGGGATTTTTTTAAGAGTCACCCAGGAGACCAGAGAATAAAAACAGTRTTGCCAGTTTCTATATCAATTATTCCTACTGAATATCATGCGCCAACAGTGAACTGGCCTAGCTAGTCCACATTCTGTCYTCCCAGTTAACCGTAGAAAGAATTGGGGTGGGATAAATTAGATCCCCTCATTGGCAGCCATCATCAAACGAAAAAAGGAAGAACAGTTTATTATGAGACCAAAGGAACACCAGTTTAGTGTTTTCTAACATATATGAACTCAGTAACAATACCCTCCAGAAAGAGCTCTAAATTAAATTTTATTCTGATCTTAGGAACATTACACTTTTGTTAGCTGTTGTGGCTTTTTCTGTGTCAAGTAATATAATCAATCCATGAAGTGGATTGTTAAAAATCATTTAACASTCAGACTCAGTTAGTTATTTCTATATGGATGTATTTATTTCAATTTGAATATTTTTTAGAGGAAATTACCTGGTTTTCTGATGATGCTTCAAGAAGTGTTAGAGTATCTTCAGTTTGCACCTTTCTTGACGAAAGAAGGATTTTTTCAACAGCCACTGTCAGAGTRTCTGACAGGGCTTTCATAAGAAAAGAAATCAAATGTTTTTCTYTTTGAAAATGGCTTCCTCTAGAGTTGAYGGAGAGCAGTTTTACTGGAGGAATTTGTTCAATTTTTGTTCTTGCATATTCAATTTACATTTAATACAAAGTGTTTTCTTGTTTGCAACAAGAAGCAAAATCTGTCACTGCACTGCAAATGGAAAATATAGTGGGCTTTGTCACTCCCTGACAATATGCTTTCATTAAAACTTTAAAATTCAAATGTATGGAGAAAATGCATGTCATGTCCCATCAAAGAGCTTCCTACCTAGGCATTCTTTGCCACTGGTAGGTGGCAAAGTTGTTCTTTCTTCTGTTTATAGCTTGGTTTCTCTGTAAATGTAGCTACATACAACAAGTTATATTTGAGAGTTAATGTTTTGCAAACCTTAGCTAATAAATTAGAGTCTCAGCTCTAGCTGTGTAAAATCATTAGCGGGTTTAATAGTAACCAATGGTTAACAGATTTTTAACACTGCAATCTTTATTTCTGAGTTCTTTCTCAAAGTGCTTTGCAGCACTATTTTCAGGTCACTACTCAATGTCTTATCAAAAGGAGTGGGTGGATTAGAATTCAGAAACATGAGAAATGTTAAATGGAAGTTGCTCAGCACTGCTTAGACTATGGCCAGAAATATGTTAATTAAAAACAGAGGAGGACATAATCCTTTTCTGAATCCAAATGGCTCTGACAGTTTGTACAGTTGGGAGCATGGGGCATGTTTTAACTGGTTACAAAGCTTTTTAGCTGGATCAGAAAATATAGTGGAGAAAGATTATACCAAGAAATCCAATTCCAGAAGTGTCACATCATCCCTCCTTGTGCTTTTAGTTTCCTATTCTAATGTTAAATACTCAAAACRCAATCTATCTATCATTTGGAACATATGTTAATTACAAAATGACACAAGAACTAATTTTGCTGTCAGAAACATTACTTTTGAGGGCCAATAGTACGTAGCAACAGGGCTGACAACAGCAGCATGAGCAACTGGGAACCCTTTATTTGATCCAGATTCCTCACACTGGCCTTGCTATTGACAGGCTCAAAGATTGCAGAGGCAAGTCTCATTCCTTATCAGAAAAGCATGCATTCTTTCATAAAAGTGACCGAAGAATCTACCCTAAAATATGTTTCTCTTTACAGTCAGAAATATCATTACCGCGTCCTACAGTAGGGAGAGTTATGGAAGGAGCTGGAGTTTTATGTGGCTTGATGGCAGAATCAGGAGACATTGTTATAAAACCAGCACATTTGCCATTTATCTCCATGTGTACCCTTAAACCATGGCTGTAAAATAACTATTTTTCAGTTGATAAGCTTTGTTTTATGGATGTTTCTGATAGGAGATTTTGGCCCTGTGACAAAATATCTGCTTACTACAGGACTGTTTTAAAAAAGCTTAAATGGCCTTAGGTCTGTGTGCTACTTTGTGCAATTACACTTTATTCAGAAAATTATTTTGACATGGTTTTTTTTGTACTTTTCACTTCTTTTTTCTCTCTCCTTATTCATGCTGTCTTGGTCTTTTTAAATATGCCAGAATGCTCTTTGATACTATATTCTAATTAATATTCATTTCTAGATAGACTCCTTTGCTAATACAGCTTTGTTTCAGGATGGCACAGTATCATTTTTTTAGAGGCAAATGTTCACATCACCTAGAGTTATACCTTTAAAATGGAAATAATGTTACTGTACTGATCGAAATCGTTATACAAATACCATTGTAAACATCTTTGCTATAGACTGTGACAAGAAATTAGGTAGTTTGTCTTTGTAAATGTGACAAGAATGTCAAGCTACAGTAGAAATAAATGAGAAGGCAGTGTTATTTTGGARAAAAAAATAATGCATTGCTATCCAAAAATAGCTGGTTGCCAAAAACAAATATTTCACTTAAGTAGAGACCGTATTCCATCTTTAAAGAGACCTATATTAAGTTTAGGCCAAAAAATAAGTTTTACAATAATATTAATAAATTTTGGAATCACCAATAAAAACATGAACTTAATTAAGAAAAAATCAATACAAGCCTTTTCTAAATAGCTGATGACACAAAATGCTGTATAAGAGGAATAGTTTATGAGAAATAAATGCTGTACTCTAGCACTAACCTCCTGCTTTCCTCTTCAGTTATCTTTGCATGAATTAATCTGGCCAAATGATCTAACCAGCTAGACTCCCTTTGTAGTTAGTGGAAAGAGATAATTTGGGGATATGTTGTATCTCCTCCCATCCTAAAGTAAGTGTCCAGTATTAGCTGCATGAATCTAACTGTAAATGTTGATTATAGAGGTAAGACAGGTTAAGTAACTCATGTGCAGAAATGTACATGTAGAGAACTAAAGCCAGATGATATCAGTTCTTTCAGATCTGCTATTTGATTGCCATGTCCGAGTATTTCTGGAAAAAAATAAAAAAAAGAATAAGAGTTCAGTATATAGCATAAACCTCACTTTTCTGCAGTGCAGTTCATTTAAAAATGTTTAAGGAATAGAATTCAATGGACCTGAACATTTTTAGTGATGACAGACTGTAGCCCTGATAGTCACTCTGAGTGCAGTAGCTTAATAAAAAGCAGAAATGTTAATCGTATCATTTAAGTTATTATTTAACAGTAAAGTGGTGCATGCATTTTTATACCTGTTACCACTTAGAAAAAATTCGTTTGTCATTATCTGTTGGAAATAGGTCAGAAAATAAATTTTTGGATCACTTCCAAGAACAAGCCCTCTAACCACAACTACCTCATACTATTCGTTAGTTAAAGAAAATCCACAAAATATTAATTATTACAATTATAATAGCTTAATAATAATAAAAAATAATAAACCTGTGTTCATCTTGTTCTTGTTCGTCTTATACAGCTTACTGTATAAATTGCATTTTTCTTCTAATGGCTAGCCCGGAGAACTCAAGTCTCAGKGTCAGGTAGGATTTTTTCTTTCACATGCATCTTCACCAATTGCACATGTGTCAGACTAAATTGCTCCATCAGTTTTATGAGAATCTTCTATCTTAATGCTATTCCCTTCTTGAAGAAATTTGCTCCTCTTTAAGGATTTCCTCACAGATTTTTTTTTTCTGTTTACTTTCTCTCAATGGATGACATTTGCTTCATTATCAAATCCTAGATATGGTGACTGGGGATGGAAGAAATCTCCTTGAAGCTTCTTTATTGAACTATTTATTGAMTTTTCTTCCAAATTTCATTTTAACAGAACATAACTCAGAAGGGTATGGATTTTTGTTTGTGRACCAGAATAACGGTGCAGTCATGTGTGAGCCTCATATCTGTTTAATTCCTTTAGGCACGTAACACCTCAGGTCTATCTGATCATTTTTATCTGTCAAGGGTGCTGCGACAGGGCTACTTAGGTAGTTCTCTGTTGCTCTCAGTATTACATCTTTGAATCTACTGCTGAAAATGAGTTTTTTAGCTTTCAATGACAGAACAATAACCTTAATGATAACAAAATACAATGGGAAAAGAAAAAAAAATCCAAGCATAAATTTCTGAACGATCAGCAAGCATGTGGGCATGTAATTTCAAAGATCTATAGCTGCTTTTTTTTTCTCAATAAATACACCAGCAAAACATTTATTTCACATCAGGATATGATCAACAGCTTGGAATTTATAAAAGATACTGTGCTCGCAATCCCTTTTTTTTTTTTTTTT